>VMDO01006166.1:0-61579 GCA_007922755.1 Pedetes capensis | reverse complement strand
TTTGCCTTTATTTTTATAGAAACTTTGTCATTTATTAAGAGAAAGATTTTAAT
Organism: Pedetes capensis; assembly: GCA_007922755.1. Classification (NCBI taxonomy): domain Eukaryota; kingdom Metazoa; phylum Chordata; class Mammalia; order Rodentia; family Pedetidae; genus Pedetes; species Pedetes capensis. The sequence goes on along the minus strand of VMDO01006166.1, from coordinate 61,526 downwards.
ATAGTTTTAAGCATGGAGGAGGAGAAGGAGAGGGAGAGGGAAAGGGAAAGAGGGAGAAGGAGAGAGAGAAAGAGAGAGAGAGAGAGGGAGAAGAGGTTAAGAAAAGGACAAGAGGACAAGAGTACACACTCAAGGGATAAGGGGTGGGCATGGACTTTTCAAAAGAGAGAGTTGTCTTGCCTTGATTCTTGAAAGTTGTTTTCCCTGAACACACAATTCTAGGTTGATCATTTATTTTCTGTTTAGTGCATTGAAGGTAATGCTCCGTTGTCTTCTGCCATATATTGTTGCTTTGAGAAATATTTTCTTGTTCTATTTTGTTTCTGTTAAATAATCTCTCATTTCATTATATCTGCTTTTTAAGATTTTTTTGGTTTATGTCATTCTGAAGTTTCACTATGATCTACCTGGATGCATACTGCTTTTTGTTTATCTTTTTTGAAATTCTTTGGACTTTCTAAATCAGAGGGTTTACTGTCCTTTATTACTGTGGAAAACTTTCAGCAATTCAAATATTAACTTGCTCTTTTCCTCCTCTATCTTAGGAATTATGCTTACATAATACTTTTTTTTTTTTTTCTTTTTAGCAGTGCTTGGACGTTGAACCTAGGGCCTCACACATACTGGGATTACAGGTGTGTGCCACTGTACCTGGCTAAATAATACATTTATGCTTAAATGTTCATTAGATGTTATTGTAACAGGAGCTGATTTAAAATTGGAGAGTTGAAGGAGGACTGAATTGTTGTCTGGACTGATTTGATTTTGCTTCTCTATCCTGTTCTTTCTTTGAGTTATTTCCTCTCCCCAGGCTATCTCAAATTCCAGAGGCAGTGAACCCTGGAGGGAATCATGTCAAGAGAGGAACTCACACTACCTCCAAGTGGAGTGACTTGTCTGCTGCAGCAAGACCCTACATGACCAGCCATAAAATAGTGATCAACCAGGCCACAGTTTGACCAAGACTACTTGACTATGCATACTTCTTTTACCTTACCCTGCTCCTCCCCTAGGTAATCTTGGAGCTATTGTCAGTACTTTGAAGACAGATCTTAGGTTGCCAGACCTCTGTTCCGGTGCTGCCGAACTGAAAGAATCCCTTTCCTGTTTCACCACCACTCATTTCTCTGCTGCTTGGAATCTCAAAATGGTGGATGGTCAAACCTGGTCTTTTCAGACCCGAGAGCCAAACCTCTCTGCTCCAGGGTTCTAGTAACATTATCACTTGATCTTCCAAGACTCCTAAACTTTCTTTTGTATTTTCTTTCTTTTTGTCTTTCTTGACTATATTCTGCATATATTTAGTCCATAATACTTTATTCACTGACTAATCTTTTACTTAAACTTCCTCTAAGTTTTAAATTTTATTTTACATTTCAGTTCTAGAATTTCTATTTGGTCCTTATCATATGTGACTTACAAAATATATATTTTAAATATCTTCTTACTCTCTAGTCATAGTTTTCATCCCCTTGTATTTCTTAATGATTTCAAACATATTTGTTTTATATTATATAATTGGTAAATCCAATATCTGAATCTTCCCTTTGCTAATTCTGTGGCCCTTTATCAAAATGCCTTGTTCGTGTGTGTGTGTGTGTGTGTGTGTGTGTGTGTGTGTGTGTGTGTATGCATGTTTACTCTAGGTTGCTATTCCTTGGAACTTTATGTGCAGGAATTTCTCGGGTCTCAAGTTTAAGGTGAATTACTTCAAGGAAGATTAGCATTTGATAATTATAGGCATCCATGGAGACTATCCACTTGGGATAATTTGAAGCCAAATTCTTCTCCTGAGGTTTAACTGACTACATGGAAATATAAACTGGGATCCACCCAAAGCCTGGCTTATGATTTAGAATTCTTAAGGGACTTTTCACCTATGGGATCCCCAATAGCCCAATTGCAACTATAGGGTTCTGACCACTCTGCCGTCTTGTGTTTACTTGATTTTGTCCTCCAATGACTCTTTTCTTCTTGACAGCTTATTAATGCATTTAACAAGTACATTAAAGAAATCATTAAGCATTTTAGCTGTTTTTAGCAAGCATATCAGTCTTGGTATTTAGTTCGTTTTATTACTGAGAATGACATCCCCATTAGACATTTAACAGGTTTTATTTATTACATTAGATTTTTCTAAAGTTCAACTTTAAACTTCAGTTTCAAGTAACATATATTTACTTAGAATAATATATTCTCCATGATACGTATATCTAGCTCTTTTGTAACATAAGATCTGAGAGTGCTGCACAAATTTTGCCTAATGTGTTTGGTGTTCAAAAGTAGTCACTATTTTCAATAATCTAAGTGATCTCTGTAGTAAAGTTATACTTTCAAATTGTTTCAATCCACATATGTCTTCAGAGAATGGGCTTCTGACAGATAGATGTTATGGTTTACCCTCTTGCAAGCAGGGGTGAGCTTGAGTCAAACCAAGACCAAACTCCTCTGACTAGATAAATACAGGCCCAGAGAATGTGATTTTGGCCACTCTGGCTCCATTTGAACCAATTCAAGTAGATATATAATTAATATTCTTAATATAGCTCATGGAAGAAACTGAAGACCTCTTTCTAGAATCTAGTGGTGAGATTTTGGAGAGAAAAGAGGTACTTCATATGATTTGATAGCTAATAAGCTCAGTAGATGTTGGCGGTGCAAAGATTAGAGTCTCACTAAGACAGTCTTATGAAAAAAGTTTATTGAAAGCCAGGCAAGGTGGCACACGCCTGTAATCCCAGCGGCTCGGGAGGCAGAGGCAGAAGGATTGCAAGTTCTAGACCAGAGGCAGTCTGCGTAATTTAGCGAGACCCTGTCTCAAAAAGTAAACAAACAAACAAACAACAACAACAACAACAACAACAAAAAAAAACCAATGGGCTGAGGGTGCAGCTCAGTGGTACAGCACTTGTAAAGCATGCAAATGCAAGGCCCTGAGTTTAACCCCCAGTACTGAAAAAAAAAAAAAAGTTTATTGAAAGTATATCATAGGCTAGAAGTGAAGATAGGAGAGATTCAAAGCCAAAGCAGAAGTGGCTACACACTCATTTTCCCTATTATGGTAATAAAAGCAAAAAGTTTGGAAATGTCCTCAATTTTATGACAAAGGTGGAGGGACAGGAAGAGATAAGGCAAGAAGATTGTTTATACTGAAACCTTGATTTAAATCCCATTATAGAGCCAGGGCCACACACTCTATAAAATAAAAATTGTTAACCCCAGTGAATCCTGAAGTAATAATAATTTCTCCTTATGGACGGTGCTCCTATCTTGCAGCTTCCCCGCCCCACTCCATATTACCCCACCCCTCTTCTCTATAGCCAATATAGGTTACCGTCCTTTCTTTCCCCTGAGTTTACCATTAAATACTCTTAGCTCTGGTCCTTCCTTTTTCTGGCTAACATCTGTAACACTTAATAAACACTTTTATTTCAACTGTCTTTATCCACATATGATGGAATCATCTATGTAGAAAATCCTAAAAAGATCAACAAGAGCTCTGGAACCAATAAATAATTATAGCAAGGTTTCTGGAAATAAGGTTAACATACAAATGTCAGTCACTTTTCTATATAACAACAATGAACAAGTGTAATTTGAAATTAAAAACACAATGCCATTTACATTAGCACACTCAAAATGAAATAGGTAAAAATCTAACAAAATATATGCAAGATGTATAGGATGAAAACTACAAAACTGAGGAGGAAAACTTTAAAAGTACTAAGTAGATGGAGAGATATTCCATGTTTCTGGACAGGGAGACTAAATATTGTCAAGATCTGTTATTCCCAAATTGACCTATAGATTCAGTGCAATCCAAATCAAAACTTACGTGACCTTGGGTATAATGATGACTTTTAAGGTAGAACATCAAAATCATAATCCATAAAAGAAGTAATTGAACCTGGACTTCATTAAAATTAAATTTTCCTGCTCTGTGAAAGACACAGCTTTTTAAAACAATGAGAAGACAAGCCACAGTTTGGGAGTAAATATTTGGAAAGACACATCTGATGAGAAGCTGTTATCCAAAACATATAAGGAACTTCTTAAGACTTGACATTATGAAAACAAAAAATCTATTTAAAACAAAGTCCAAAGACTTTAATAGACACATCACCAAAAAACTCACACACATGATAAATAAGCCTCTGAAAAGATACTCCACATCATGTCACTGAGGAATACAAATTAAAACAACAAAGAAATGCCACTCTATACCTATTAAAATGGCCAAAATTCAGAAATCTGACAAAATGAAATCCTGGCAAGATGTGTAGTGACAGGGATTCTCATTCACTGCTGGTATGAATGCAAAATGGTACAGCCACTTTGGAAGACAGTTTGGCAGTTTCTTACAAAACAAAACAGACTCTCATCATTTAATCCAGCAAGCATGTTCCTTGGTGTTTACCCAAAGGAAATGAAAACTTATGTCTCCCCAGAAACCTGCACATGGATGTTTATGCAGTTTTATTTGTAATTACCAAAACATGGAAGCAACAAAGATGGCCTTCAATCAGTGAATGGATCAATAAACTGTAGTACATCCAGGTAATAGAATATTAACCAATACTGAAAAAGAAATGAACTGTCAAAACATAAAAAGACAGAAAAGAATGCATATGACTAAATGAAAGAAAACAATCTGAAAAGGCTACATACTATATGTCACTGTCCAACTTTGATACTCTGGAAAAAACAAAACTAGGGAGATAATAAAATGATCAGTGGCCACCAAGAGGGCCACTTCGAAGAGGGAAAGGGGAAACATGAATAGATGGAGCACAAAGGATTTTTGTTGTTGTTGTTAGGTGCTGTCGAGTTGGTATCCGACCCATAGCGACCCTCTGTACAACAGGGGAAACACTATTGTCAGTGCTTCTCTGCTGTTCATAGGGTTTTCAATGGCAGATTGATTTTTGGGAGGGGGTTGCCAGGTCCTTCTCCCAAGCCTACAACACCTGGTGTTCCCAGGCGGTCTCCCATCCAGGTACTAACCAGGCCTGACCCTGCTTAGCTTCCGAGATCTGACGGGATCAGATTCCACAGGGCTATGGCTGCAGGCAAAGGATTTTCAGGACAGTGAAAATAATTTGTATGATATCATAATGCTGTTGTTGTTAGGTGCCCTCAAGTCGTGTCCAACTCATAGTGTGGCTAACTTTTTGGGATTGCCTGGGAATGGATTGCCACATCCTTCTCCGATTTTTGCGGTGCTGGGAGTCGAACTTAGGACCTCAGAGACTGCAGAGAGGTGCTCCACCAACGGAGCTAAATCCCAGCCCCAACATAATGATTGTTGTTGTTGTTAGGTGCCATCGAGTCAGTTATCCGACTCATAGCGACCCTCATAGGGTTTTCAAAGGCTGACTGTTTCAGGATTGCCTTGGGAGTGGATTGTCAAGCCCTTCTCCCATTTTTGCGGTGCTGGGAATTGAACTGGGGACCTCAGAGACTGCAGCACAGAGCTCTACCCAACTGAGCTAAATCCCAGCTCAACATAATGATAGATGCATGTAATTATACATTCTTCCAAACTCATAGAATGTATAACACCAAGAAGGAACTCTAATGTTTTTTGTAGTGCGGAGGTTAAACTGAGGGCCTCATGGTTGTATGCCAGCACTCTGCCACTGAGCTATACCTCCAGCTAACTTAATGTAAACTTTGGACTTTGACTGATTATGATGTGTCAATGTGGGTTCATCAATTATAACAAATGTATATTATGCTGGGAGATATCAATAATTGGGAGGCTATGTATTTGTAGGCAGGAGAAGGATCTGGCAGCCCACTTCTAAAACAATCCTGAAACAATTGCCATAGAATACCCTATGAATAACAGAGAAGCACCAAAAATAGTGCCGGGAATGGCACACCGTTGGGGAGTATTTTGTTCTGTTGTGCATAGGGTGGCTATGAGTCTGACCCGACTCAACGGCACCTAATAAAAACAGCATGCATTTGTGGGAGCAGGGGCTATGTGGGAAATCTCTGTTACCTTCCTCTCAATTTTGCTATGAACCTAAAATTTGCTTTAAAAAATGGCTCAATAAGCCAACAAATCTCTGAAAACTTAAAGTTTCCTAACTTATTTGGTGGAAAAATCTGGTATTCTCTGAACCCACTGGTGGTATACAATCACCATGTTTTCATTTATGGCTATTTATGGTCTTTAACACACTTAGTATGAATATGTATGTGTGTATGTTATTTATACAATTAGCTGTTCTAAAGAATAAGCAGTAGTTAAATGTCTAGTTCTTAGATCCTAAGAACAATATTAGTGAAAGACAAAAGCTTTCCTTTTCCTTTTTTTATTGGAATTTTTTAATGTACAACTTAATGTGTTTCATTCTGACATGCATTTCATTGTGACATTTCCATGTATGCATTTCACTGCACATTACACAGACAAGTTCCCCCTTACCCTCTTGCACTTCCTACCCCCATCCCACCCTGCCACCAAAGGCCTCTCTTCCATTTGCATGTCTTTTTGTGGGAATATTTTTCTATATATCCTTGAATCCCAATTATGTTTAAGGCTGAAACTTTTTCTGTAGTGACCTATCTTTTTACATTGTCAGTAATATTATATGAATTTTCTAGCCCATCTGTATTGTTACCATTCTTTGGTATTATTGGTATTATTAAAATTATTTCCCAAACTATTAAAGTTGGGCTGTTTACTTTGAGGCTGCCCTCTCTCTCATTCCTCACTCTTCCTGTTCCTCCTCTCCCTTCTTTCTTCTCTCACCATTTCTTCCTTTTGCTCCTTCTTTCCACTCCCTAAATTGTTCCTTCTCCACTAAGTTGACTTTAGCTTTTTATTATGTTCCAATTTCTGTATAGGATTTTTTCTTCTTTTAATTTTGATTCAGCTCCCACATAGGAGTGAGAACATTTGGTATTTCTCTTTTTAGGCTTTCGTTTGTTCACTTAAAATAATTTCTCCAATTCCATCCATTTTGCTGCAAATGGCATTATTTCATTTTTTTGATTGCTGAGTAATATTCCATTATGTATATGTATCATTGGGAGAAGGGCCTGGCAATCCACTCCCAAGGCAATCCTGAAGCACTCAGCCATTGAAAACCCTATGAGGGTCACTACGAGTCTGATACTGACTCTACAGCACCTAACAACAACAACAATATATGTACCATAGTTTTTTTATCCATTCTTCTGTTGATGGTTGATTCCATATCCTTGCTATTGTGAAAAATGCTGCATTGAACATGGAAATGCAGGTGTCTCTGTGGTATGACTCTTCTCCCTTTGGGTATATTCCCAATAGTGTTATAGCTGGGTCATATGGTAGATCTATTTTTAATTTTTTAAGATACCTCCATATTGATTTCCAAAGTGGTTGGACCAGCAGTGTAAGAGGGTTCCCTTTTCTTTACAACCTTACCAGCATTTTTTATTTGTTTTATTGTTCTTGGCCATTCTTACTGGTGTAAGGTGGAATCTCAGAGTTGTTTTGATTTGCATTCTCCTAATGGCTAGGGATATGGAACATTTTTTCATGTGGACAAAAGCTTTCTTGATGATTGATGGCTTTGGTTATTGGGTGATTCATCAGACATTACTGCAGGTGTTCATGTACTATACTCTGTAGGTACCATGTTACCTTTTCTCAAATCAGTCAAACATCTGAATTCCAAAGCACAGTTGACTCCAAGAGTCTCAGATAAGGGATGTGGACCTACAACGTTAAAAGCAAGTAATAAACATACTGCCAGCAAATAAACAACAAAAGATGGTGGAGTGAGAAGAGAGGCAGAATCAATGAAGTTGACATGTAAGGAAGAAGCATGGGGAAGGGAGGTGGTACCTACTGAAGGCTTGGCTATTATTTACCTTTATGTTCTCTTAGGCAAGTTCCTTCACCTGTTTGAAGCTCAGCTTTCTCTCCTGCAAAATGAAGAGTCTGGACTATATTATGTCTACAATCTATTCTATGTTTAAAATTACATAATTTCTCCATTCTAGCTCCTTCTTTCAAAGCAGTTCTTCCCATTCAGCAACAACCAAAGCATGGCACTTTTTTGTCAAGGCATTTTAAGTTAGCACACTGCTACATTTTCCCCTTCATATTTCACATTTTAAATGTAAACTCAAACATATTCCTTTGACAAACTATTTTTCCCGTTTTTCTTAAAAAAAATAGCACTGAGCAGTTTCTATTGCTTTTAAATGAGTTTTCACATTTCAACTCTTTAATAATTATTAAATGATCAATCTTACTTCCTTCTGCATACATGATGATTTCTATTTATCCAGCAAAGACATAAAGAAAGAACATTAGGTCATTTGTATAAGAGGATTTGAGCCAGGACTCAGAATTGCTCATTCTTGATGGCTGTGCTGAGATCATTTCCCTAGTTCTATTTTGAAGATAAAGTTCCTTTGTTACCTTGGATCATGGTTTAAATTAGGTTAACTTCCCTCTTTTTTTCTGATTTATATGATGAGGTGATTGCTTAAAGATGGCAATTCTCCTACAGTCCCGATCTTGACAAATGGTACCACTCTGTCATCTAAGGCAGAACCTTGGGAGTCATCCAGGAGGCTTCTCTCCCCCTTACCACCCACACGTTCAATTAATCACCAAGGCCTGCTGATTTTTTTTGAGTTATAATATGTTTCTGTCCTACAGAAAATCAGAAAGCATAATATAAACAACATCCATGACCCAACCTTTAGGTGTGTAGAATTGTAAAATTTTGTCTCCAATACACACTTCAAGGTGTTTTTTTTTTTTTTTTAAATAAGTAGAACATTATATACAAAGTTGTAGCCTCTTGGCCTAATTTTGTTATTGATAATTTCCATGATGGTTGTACTGTTTTATAGGGAATATTGTGCTGATGTTGATATATTAATATTTTATACTACATGTATCCATCTGCAACTTGTTTATCTCAGCCAACACCGTTTTTGAGATCTATCCAAGAATTAGACATTTAAGTCTAATTCACTTTTTTTGAACAGTTATATATTTTATTATATGAATATTGATGTTATTTACTGATTGTTGATAATTTTATTAATTACAATTTAGATTTTTTCTCATTGTTTGCTGTTACACATTGCTGTAATACGTATCTGTGTACCTCTCTCCTTGCACAACCTTCTCTAGGGCACAGTGCACTGTGGTAAACTGGAGTCTTGAAACCAGTTACAGGTATACCAATTGCTTATCTCCTTCTCCCCTTCTCCTCTTCCTCCTCCTCACTGCCTTCTACTTCTCCCTCCTCCCTCCCCACCGCTGCCTGCCACTGCCGCTGCTGCCTCCTCCTCCTCCTCCTCCTGTTCTTCTTCTTCTTCATCATCTTCTTCTCCCTCTTCTTCCTTCATTACTTGGGGGTTGATCCCAGGGTCATGCACACACTTTGCAAGTGCTCTACCACTAGGCTGCACCCCCAGCCTATATATTTTTTTTATTATTTTATTTTGAGACAGGGACTTGCTAAGTTACACAAGCTGCCTCTGGCCTCAAAGTTGCAATCCCCCTGCCTCTGCCTTCTGAGTTGCTGGAATTACAGGCATGCACCACCACACCTGGCTTATCTCCTCTTCTGGTGGGGCATGTGGGTGGAATCTGAGACATCAGGAACATCTGGGCTCCAGGCTTGAGCAGCCAGTGAGCAATACAGAACATTTATATAGTATCTACTATGGTGCAGAAAGCCACAGGCAAAGGGTATTGCTTTTCATAAATTAAACCACTTCATATTCATGCTAACCATATGCATGATGTACTGCTGTAATCTCTATTTTACACACAAAGAAACTGAAGCACAGAAAACAAAGTAACTTGACCAGGGTGAATCACGAGTAAGTGGCAGAAGCAGTGATCAACTTCTCCGTGTGTTGAGTGAAGATGGCAGCACCTCTCTAAGTGAATTCCTGGGAGTGGAAGTTCGAGGGCCAGGAGTAAGGGCACCTTCAAGTTTACTAGATAATGACACACTACCATTCAAAAGGTATGTACTCATTTCCACTCCCACCGGGATTGTGTGAGAGCTTCTCATGCTAATCTGATGGATGAGAATAGGGTATGTCTTTGTAGTTTGCATTATGTTTTCCTTGTTACTGTGAGATTGAGCATCTTTCATAAGTTTTCTGGCTACTCATGTTTTCTTATTCTGTTATGTGACAGTTCATATCCCCTGCCTTTTCTGTTTTTTATTTTTTTTTTTCCTTACTGGTTTCTGGGTATTCATTATGCATTTTGGATACTAATCCTCCATGTTATTTTTTCATACATATCTCTGCCCATTTTTCAAGTATAACTGACATACTGAACTATAATAGTTCAAATAAGATATTAGAGACACTTTATTTTAATTTTTAAATTTACCTTTTTCCATAAGAAGGAATACCCATAAGCGATATGCTTGTTGTTAGGTGCCGTCAAGTCGGTATCCGACTCATAGCGACCCTCTGTACAACAGGGGAAACACTGTTGTCAGTGCTTCTCTGCTGTGCATAGGGTTTTCAATGGCAGATTGAGTTTTGGGAGGGGGTTGCCAGGTCCTTCTCCCAAGCCTACAGTATCTGGTATTCCTAGATGGTCTCCCATCCAGGTACTAACCAGGCCCGACCCTTCTTAGCTTCTGAGATCTGACGGGATCAGATTCCACAGGGCTACAGCTGCAGACTTCAAGCGATATGCTATTTCTGAGAAAACCTACACAGGGTTTTTATATTGGTTGGGTAAATTAGAAGGACATCAGTGCTAGACATCAGATGAGGTTGATGATTCATCTTCCCAAAGTAGGTAGATATGACCAACATTGTGAAAAACACAACTTATATACTCAAGTGAATAGCTTTCTACAGTCTTTATGGTTTCCTTTAACAAACTTGGGTTTGCTTGTTTTCTTGGTTTTGGTTGTTGTTGTTGTTGTTGGGTGCCGTGGAGTCACTATCCGACTCATAGCGACCCTCATAGGGTTTTCAATGGCAGACTGTTTTGGGATTGCCTTGGGAGTGGATTGCCAGGTCCTTCTCCCATTTTTGTGGTACTGGGAATTGAACTCAGGACCTCAGAGACTGCAGTGCAGGGCTCTACAACTGAGCTAAATCCCAGCCCTGGTTTTGGTTAAGGGTTATAAACTATGTCATTGGAACAACTAAAACTTTTGATATTACAGAAAATCTCTGCCTATTTCAGTAAGGACACTTAGAAACTTTACTATGACATAATGTAAAGTGTAGATTTAATTCTTAAGGTAGTAGGGTTGTAGAATGCATATACTTGAAATAAGCCTTTTCTCATTCTTGTAAACAAAAGCCAATTATTATTCTATTGCTTTGTATTTTCAGACACACATTTATCTTGATTTTTGTTACTGATGACCAGGCTTCTGGTTTCAATTTTTTAAAATTTTGTTTTGTAAAAATTTTAGACTTACTAAAAAGTTTTTAAAATGCAGATTATTCCCATAAATCCTTCACATAAATTCCTCTAATCTTAACATTATATGTAACCATAGCATGGTTACCAAAACTAAGAAATTAACATGGGTACAATGCTATTAACTAAACTACAGGATTTATTTGGATTCACCAACTTTTCTTTAATGCCTCTTTTTGTTCCAGGGTCCAGAATCCCAAATAGCATTCAGTTGTCAGTTCTCCCCAGTTGCCTCTGGTTTGTGATAGTTTGTTGGTCTTCTTTGGGTTCTCATGACATTTACAGTCTTAAGGAATACTTGCCAGGTCCATCCCCCTGTCTGGCTTGGTCTGATGTTTCTCTGTGATTAGACTGGAGCTACGAGGTTTTGGAAAGAGCACTGCAGAGTCAGGTGCCCTTCTCTCCTTATTTTGTGAGGAAGTGCACAATTATTAGCACGTGACATTGCAAGTGATAGTAAACTTCATCACATGGTTAATATCATATTTTCCATATTTCCCTACTGTAAAGTTACTATTTTTCCCTTTTCTACTCTATTCTTTGGCAGTGAGTCACTCTGTGTACCTGCTCTTAATGGGGAGGAGATAGACTTTAAGTTCTTCTTCCTAGAGTGTGGCACATCCTTATAAATTTATTTATTTATATGAGTGTAGATTTATAAGGTTATTTTATGTATTGGGTTATATTCCAATATTATTTTATTTTGGGCTCTAAATTTTTCCAATTTTGGCCACCGAGAATTCTTTCAAGTTGGCTCCTGTGTCCCTTTGACATGCTCCATCCTTTGTTTTTTGTTTTTTGTTTTTTTTTTAACATTTTCTTACTTTCTGATTCTCTCAATAATTTTCCTATCTACTAATAAATAATGCAATTACAGTTATTTCAGTAGAATTCTAATGAAGAATTTTTGATTTATCTCTCTCAATTTAATCAAAGATAAAGATATTTAGGGTAATTAGTATTTCTTTGACACAGGTTGTGATTCTTCTTCCAAGTTTCAAAAATTGAGTGTAAATTTCCCTTTCCCAAAATATAAGGCTGTAAAAGAGACCTAGGCTTGAATTTCAGCTTTAGTACTTCAGCCTATTTGTTGTCAGGGTTTCTGAATCTTGACTTCCTTTGTGTCAGAGAGGTATAAATACACACCAACAATGGCAAGTTGTAAAACTGTTTCTATATTTACAACCTTCTACACCAAATGCATGATTTTTTTCCTTCCATACCAAACAATTCTTCAATTCTCCATGGACATAAATTGAGGGTTCTACAATTTAATTCAACTTAACACTATCTGTGGTTAGCATGGACCCCACAGGCTAAGGCTTCAGTCCTATGAGACTGCTCACACTTCAGAAAGCAATTGTCTGAAGTCCTAGGTTACTTCTTGTACCTGTGACTGGCTATAAGTAAGGGGTCCCACAATCCTTCAGGGTTGATGATTCTGTTTATAGAACCTCAGAGAAGCACTCCACTTACTGATACTGGTTTATTATGAAGGATACAGTTCAGGAACACGCAAATATAGCAGACACATTCAGTAGGATATAGGGAGGGACACAGGACTTCCATGCTCTTTTTGTGTGCACCACCATCCCAGTACCGTCACATGTTCACCCACCTGGAAGCTCTCTGAACTCCATTGTTCAGGATTTTTATGGAAGTTTCATTACACAAGCATGATTAATCAAATCCTTGATTATTGATGATTAACTCAATGTCCAGTACCTCCAGTTGAAAGTTCCAACACACTAATCACATGGTTGATTGTTCTGGCCATCAGCCCCCATATTCTAGGAGTCAGCTCAGTAGCACAAACTAAGGTATGGAGAAGAGGAACTTATTCTCTGATCACTCTGGAAATTCCAAGAGTTTTAGAGCTCTGTACTAGGGACTGGGGACAAAGATCAAATAAGCATTTCTTATTATATCATAATATCACACTACCTGCAAAACTATAAAAAGACCTATATGAATTATTGCATGTAAAATTCTTGGTGTTAAAGAAGATGAATATTATTTTTTTTCCATCAGCAGTCTTATTGTCCCCATGCTTCTTCCAGAGCCTGCTTTTTAAAGTGCAAATCTGATGATGATGCGGTCTTGTTCAAGTTTATCCCACACTGCCTGCTATAAGCAGTGGTTCTCAAAACTGGCTTTTGATCAAAATCATATAGGAATCACTGTGCGTGCACACACACACACACACACACACACAATGTGATAAAAAATACAATGAATGTTTAAAAATTTAAACAAGAAAGGTCTTTCAGAACTGCTACAGAAAGTGACAAGAATGATGGAATAAGTGTGTTCAAAGACGGGAGTATTTTGAGGGAGATTAATAGCAATGGGTCTTTTATTATAATATTTTTTTCTTTAAATATTCACTGTATATTTTTTGTTCACACCTCATTTATATATCTTTGTTGTTGTTAGGTGCCGTTGAGTGGGATCCAATTCATAGTGCCCCTACATACAACAGAACAAAACACTTTCTGACACTGTGTCATGCACATGGTATTTTTTTATGTTTAAGCCCATTGTTGGAGCCACTGTGTCAATCCATTTAGTTGAAGGTCTTCCTTTTTTGTTGACCTGCCACTCTCCTAAACATGATGTCCTTTCCCAGGGATTGGTCTCTCCTGATATGTCCAAAATATATAAGATGCAGTCTAGCCATCCTTGCCTCCAAGGAACACCCTGGTTGTACTTCTAGGAAGCATCTGTTTGTTCTTTTGGCAGTCCATGGTATACTTAGTATTCATCTCATTTCATTTTATATGAATATATATATATATATATATATATACTCAATTTTACTCCAGATTTATTGACTCAAATTTTGGGGGATGTGAGTCTCAGTCCTCATCTATATAAATGATCTTTGGCTTACAACTGTTCAACTGACAACTTACTGGCTACAAAAGTCAAATGCATTCTTAGAAACCAGACTTCAAGTTTTGAATTTAGATCTTTTCCTAGGCTAGCTATGTGCTGTACTGTGCTCAACACTGGGCAGCAACACTGAGCCACCGTTCCCAGTCAACTACATGATCACAAGTATAAATAATGGTCCTCTGTAGTATACTGTGTTGTTAAGCTATGATGTTTGGTAGGTTAGGTGTACTAAATGCATTTTTGACTCATGATATTTTCATCTTATGATAGGTTTATTAAGTCAAGGAGCATCTATGCATGATTTCTCCAAGGGAAAAAATTAATTATTTTTGCACAGTGGAAAAAAATACATGCAATAAAATAGAACTTTAATTTTTAAAAGATGATTTATACTCAGGTATAATTTGAGTTACTTATTTATATTCAGGTATAAGTTGGAAATACTCTATCGTTCAAAAAATGTTTGAAGTTTGAACTCCAGTGAGAGATAAGGAGAAAAAGGTGGCCGTTTGAGCATTTGGAAGCCTTGCTTTCCAGGTGAATAAAGTAGGGGTGAGTGATTTGTTGTACTGGACAACATAGTCTCCTTATCCAGAAAATGTAGAGAAGTGGACCCATGTTGCCCTCTCCAATAAGTACTCAGGCTCACTGTACAAGATGGGGCCCGAATGTGACAGCCCTCCTCTATTTGGTCTGGTAGAGTTCAAAGAGAGAAGGCAGCAGCTGACAGTGGGCCACATCTCTCAGATCCATCCCTGCCTTCCATGATTTCTGCGTGGGCAAAACCTGGCAGAAGAAAAAGGCTGTCCCTGTTTCTGGATGCCCCATAGCTATCCTTTTCTGGGGATCACCAGTTCCTGCCTTAGTTACAGGGAGGAGAATTTGCCCAGCTGTGGTTATCTAGGGTTCTGCTTGGTGGCAGATCCCAGAAGCAGGGTTATTAGGTAGCTCCAAGGACCTTTGTGCCATTCTCTTGGCTTCCAGCCAAGAAATAGTCCCACACTATTGAAGATGCCTTCATTGAGGGGCTATTCCCAGGGACCCCAATGTGAATCGACTGGTTTGTCAAGATTCTCTTTTGCTCCTCTTTCCTTTGATTACACTTACTTGAAACAACTCTTGAGTTGGTTTCCTTTCTTTTTAGAGTACACCTTTCACCTCTCTCTCTCTCTCTCTCTCTCTCTCTGTCACAATACATGCGTGCTTGCACACATACACACACACAGAGTGTTGTGGGGGAGAACATGTTCTTTTCTCATTGGTCGTGTTTGGGGGGAATGTGAGTTCACAGGGAATGAGATGACAATGTATGGATTAGAGATCTGCTGCTAGTGCCACCACTTTTGCCACCATATACTGCCACTGTTAGGACAATAGAGTGCAAGTGACTAAAGCTGCTTAGTGACCCATGCACCCACCAATGACTTCTTTGCTTCTCTCACTGTATGATGCTGCTGGGGCTCCAAACTACTGGCTGAGTGTAATCATGCTGTGGCTATGATTATATGCCATGACACAGGTGAACTAAAAGAACCACTCCTTCATCAATATATTTCATCTATATACCAAAATGGTGTGACTAAATCTTTTGATGAAATTGAATGACTATTTCAATTATATATAGAGATATCTATATTATGGTATTAAACAGAGTTCATTCAAGGAGACATGTAGACTTGATCTCTTCACCATCCAAGCACTTTGCAGCTTACTAGGTAAGCAGAACATGCTCAATACCTGTTGAGGATCCTTACCGCACTTAACCAGAGATGAAAGCATGCTTTCTTTTTCTTTTAGTGCTGATAATGTGGAAAAGTTGTGGAATTGTAAAGCAGCCTTGCAAATACAAATACAATTTTACTAGCCCACTTCTTCCTTTTGAAGGTTTTGCCTCAACCTTTAAAAAAAATTTCTCTTCCTTTTCACTTGTATAACACTGCCTGTCTCAAGATCTCATCGTTTATCACCTGAGCTGTTAAAACTACATTTAAATGGTATACTGGCTGTCTCATGCCTTTAAATCCACCCTCCTTATACCTGTTGAAATGATTTGCCTAAAACGAGGTATTTAAAAAGAGGCAGAGCCAGAATTCAGGCTCTGTATGTGAAGGGAGTTTTACGTACAGGAAAACTGACATATTCTTTATGATAAGGAGATTGGATGCCGTGGGGAGAGTTGGAAGTTATACTTTAGGGATCCAAGTATCTTGCATGAGAAAAATATCTTTTAGTCTCTTCTGCTTTTTTGGAAACATCAGTGTTTATAAGTGTTTTGAGATAAAATTAACATACAGTAAATTTCGTAGACCTCAAATATATAATTTAATGATTTTTCTGTAGATTATAAAGATATTTTTTATAGACAACCATTTTTCCTGCTGTGTTGGATTGAATATGCATGTCCCTTCATAGGCTCATGTATTTGAACCCTTGGTTCTTAGCTGATGGTGCTATTTTGGGAGGTTGTGAAAACTTCAGGAGGTGATACCTAGCTGGGGGAAGTGGGTTATGGGGAGCAGGTCTTTGGGAGTATATTATCCCTATCCCTATCCTTTAAACTCTCTCTACTTCCTGGCCTGCTATGATGTGAACTGAGCTGCTCCACCATGTCTTCCCAGCCATGATGGACTGAACCCTCTGAAACTGTGGGTCAAAAGAAATATTTCATTCTTTACGTTGTTTCTGTTAGGTTATTTGGTCACAGTGATGAAAAGATAACTTACACATATGTAAATAGTTTTATTCACCAATATTTATATTTTATATTTCTTTTTGTTGCCTTCTTTTGCATTGGCTATGACTTCTAGCAAAGTGTTAAATAGAAATGGCAAAAGTGAACATTTTTGCTTTGCTTTCAATTCTTAGGGAGAAAATTCAATGTTTCACAGTTTCAGTATGATGTTACTTGACCTTGATCCCATTATGAACCTTGAAAAAGCCCTATAAATTGGCTCTAATACTTCTCAAGTGCATTCTAAGAGCAAGCTTTATCCAGAAAGTTACTGGGAAGCATACTTATCTGTGGAAACATCCTGGAAAACATCTGAAGATCTCTGTCTCATTTATGGTGGACCCTGTTAAGACCTTATGTCTCAGTTCCAGCCCATCTCAGCCATGGACTAGGAAAGTACAGCCAGCCCTGGTACCATCCAGTAATTCCACAGGAGCACTCTCTGAGAGACCCAGAAAAAACTATACTTGTCAGTGCATAGGGTAATAGGCCTACCAGCTGTGAACCTTAAAGCAGCCAAAACACCAAGTTCCTGGAGAATTGAGTTTACCAAGGACCAGATAGGACCCACACCCACTGGAACTCCTGAAAACAGGCCCACCAACTGCAGCCTCCACTGTGGACCTAGCATCAGTCACAGGACCTGGATCCAACTCCATTTAACAGTAATATCAGAGATAATCCCATAAACCAGAGACCTAACAGGAAAGAACTGTAACTTGCTGAAACTAGTCTATAAAGCCTAAAAGAAGGGGATTTTCTCCTTCAAGTGTACAGATAACAATGAAAAGCTATATGCATAACAAAGAATCAGGCAAATATGATGGCAACAAAGGAAATTAATAAAGCTCCAATATTGACCCCAAAGAAATGGAGATATACAAATTGTTTGAAAAAGAATTTAAAATAATTATCTTAAAGAAGATCAGTGAGATGCAAGAAAATACAAATAGACAGTTAAATGAAATTAGGAAAATAAGAATGAACAAATCAAAAGTTTAGGGAAGAAACAGAAACCATAAAAAAAGAACCAAGCTGGGCACTATGGCACATGCCTGTAATCCAGCAACTCAGGAGGCTGAGGCAGGAGGATTTTGAGTTTGAGGCCAGAAGTGGCCCACACAACTTAGCAAGACCTTGTCTTAAAATTAAAAATTAAAAAAGGGGCAGGGAGTGAGGCTTTGTGGTGGAACAATTGCCCGGCATGTGCAAGGCCCTAGGTTCAAACTCTAGTATTAAAATGAGAGAGAGAGAGAATCAAACAGATATCCTGAAACTGAAGAATATAATGACAGAACTGAAGGACTCAGTAGAGAGTTTCAAGAAGAAACATAATTGTACAGAATAAAGAATAGTCAAATTCAAAACAGGTTATTTGAAATTAGTTATAGGAACAAAAAGAAAAAGATTGAAAAAAGTGAAGAAAAGAGAGGGGGCCTATGGGATACCAGCAAATATATGAATACATGAATTATGGAAGTAAAATAAGAAGAGGGAAAGAGGCAAAACCCTATTTTAAAAAATACTGTTTGAGGTTGCTGTTTTTAGGTGCCATCAAGTCAGGTCTCACTCGTAGCAATCCTATGAACAACAGAACAAAACACTACCCAACACTGTGCCATCCTCAGCACTATGTGAGTGCTTCTCAGCTATTCATAGGGCTTTTGATGGCTAATTGTTTGGGGAGTGGGTAGCCAGGTCCTTCTCCCAAGCCTGCAGCACACAGTATTCTCAGGCAGTTTCTCATCCAAAACTAACCAGGCTTTACCCTGCTTAGCTTCCAAGATCAGATGGGATCAGATGCCAGGGTGGTATACCTGTGAACTGTCTGAGATAGCTGTAGGTTTTCTGTTGTTGTTGTTGTTGTTGTTGTTGTTGTTGTTGTTGTTGTTGTTGTTGTTAGGTTCCATGGAGTTGAATCTGACTCATAGTGACCTTCATGGGGTTTTCAATGGCTGATTGTTCTTCAGGATTACTTCAAGAGTAGATTGCCATGTCCTTCTCCTGTTTTTCTTCTCCAGGCAATTCTGACTACTGCTTTTATTTTACTGTCCCTTATGATAACCAGAGCCACCATGCCACTTAAGAAATATCTTTTGATCCTCACCATTTGCATTTAGGAATCACAGTTTACTGGTAGCAGTTACCACTGTAATTTCTGACCCACAGAGAAGAACAACCACAATGCTTTTCAATATGCTAGGGCTCCTGCTAGAAATTTATTTCTCTTAGTTGTGGTGAAACCTGTGTCTTCTGGGCCCTCCTGGAGTTGCTGAGTAGATCCTACACAATAAGTTCACTCTAGCACTCCAGTCTTCCTACACCTGGGGATATCTTCCCTCATAGTGTATATCAAGGAAGATCTGGTATTGCATCTGCATTTAGCAAGGGCCACATATGATTCCGTATGTGAGTCAACCAACTGAATGAACTATCAGAGAACTTGCTAATCCCTCAAGAACCAACATGGAATCCAGAATCTCTGCTTTCTGGACTTATATCAATAAATTTGGCTCAATCCAACTTTATATTCCTTTCATCATTATCACTCTTAGTGTTTGTTTCACATATATTATCAATATATGTCCACATAAATTAGAAAAACCATGCAGTTCTTTTGGTGTGTCGTGCACCTCTTTGCTCATTATTACATTTTGTTTTTCACCCTTTGGTACTTGCTGAGACTAATGTCTAATTGTATATCTAAAACAAAGAGGAGTGAGGGGGATACATCCTGAGGGAATGAGCAGGGATTTGCAAGGCAGTTACTCAGAAGGGGCCATTACAAGTGTTTAAAGCAAAGCAGGATTAACCTCCTCAGATTGAGGTAAGGGGATGTCTTTACTAGCAAGGAAGACTGTGGAATTTACGTGTCCCATGGCTCCTCTTCACTGGGATGTTCCTACACATCCCCATTCTTATTTGCAGAAACCCATTCCTTCCTAATCAATGCCTTCACCTTAACAGAAATCATTTTGTGATGTTGGCAATTCAGTTTGCACTGTGATTCACTCATTTATAGTGCAAGACTATGGGTTTGTTTTTCAGAAATGTTAGCCTGTGGCTATAGAAAATAGGGGAATTGTTTATTATTATTATTATTTCTGTTTGCTTTTGGTTCAAGTTGCTTTTTCTATTTCTAGTTTCTTAATTTGGAAAGTTCTATCGTTGATTTTTGTGACTTTATTCTCTCATAAGCATTCAAATTTGGACACTGTCATTATTGATTTTTATAATGTTCTTCTTTCATGATATAAGTATTGGAAATATAAATTTCCCTCTAAACACTGTTTCAGCTGCAAAGTACAATTTATTTATACTGTTACTTTCATTGTCGTTCAGTTCAAAATATTTCCTAATTTTTCTTTGTGTTTTCTTTTTTTGGACCCATGAGTTATTTTAAAGTGTGGCATTTTAAGTTATCATATTAGTGTTCATTTGTAATTTGGATCTATTGCAGTCAGAGAACAGATTTGTAAGATTTCAGTCTTTTGTAACTACCAATACGTCTTTTATGGTTAAAGATATGGTCTATCTACCATGTTATACCAACAATATTTCATCGACTACAGTCTAAGTACACTTGGAAATATGTATTCTGTTGTTGGATATAATGTGCTATAATATCAATTTGGCCAAACTGGTTAAAAGTTTAAAATTTTTCTTTAACTTTGCTGATTAATTTTGTCAAGTTAATCAATAGCTTAAAGAGCAGTGTTAAAATCTCCAACTATATTGTGGGTTTATTTCACCTTTCATTCTATCATGTTGCTGTTCTTGTAGTTTAGAAGGGTTTGGGCACCAATAGTTTACTGGTACTCGAAAAATAAAACAATAGCATGTGTATATAGATACATATGAAGGGAAAATAAGTGTCTGAGACCTAGGCAGAGAATGTGTTTTTAAATGCTATGGCTGTGATGATGATGCTGGAAAGTGCACAAACTGGCTCACCTAAGTTTATTGCCTTTGTTTGCATTCTAAATTAAGAGGTTTGGGTTACTGAATTGTGAGTGAAGGAGTCAGAAAGTTTAAATCGGGCAGAGATGTGGGAGAACAACAAATTATAAGAGGGCCTTTCTCCCTGGCTCCTCCCTTTGGTTAGCGCAAGTGCAGTGTTGGTGTTGAGTTTGTCATCTTCTAAAATTCCACCTCTCTGTGGGTGTTTGTATTTCTGGAACATTCACCAAAACAAAAAGGTTGTGTTGTGTCTCCTGGTGTTAATGCCCAGCTTATTTGAAGATAATTGGTCTCTGGACATCGTGGGGTGAGGAGAGATGTTTTTTTAAAGGGGGTGCTGTTCCTTTAAATACTGAAAGTGAACTTGGCTCAGGGAGGCCAGCAGCTCAAGGTCCAGCCCCTAGAAGAGAGAATAGCTACAGATTCTCCATCCTCAGTCTTTGCAAGGGGACGGCTGTGCCAGCCGGGCTCTGGCAGGCTCCTGGCAGCATGGCTGCAAAGCTTGGGGCCCTGCTGCTGGTGCTCTGCCTTGGCCTGGCTCAGCCAGCCTCTGGCCGCCGGAAGCTCCTGGTGTTTCTACTGGATGGCTTTCGTTCAGACTACATCAGTGACGAGGCTCTGGAATCTTTGCCTGGTTTTAAAGAGATTGTGAGCAGGGGAGTAAAAGTGGATTACTTGACTCCAGACTTTCCTAGTCTCTCCTATCCCAATTACTACACCCTAATGACTGGTGAGTACCATGTCCTCTTTTTGGAGGGTTGAAGTGGTCTAGATCAAGCAGAGAACATTTTCTCCTAGCATTGGGGGTCTTATTTAAGAAGTTAGGTTTCCTAATGCCTTGGGACACCAAAGATAGACCAGAATCTGCATTCCTGGCTAACATTTTTTTCATAGTGTTTTATTCCCTAAAAATTCTCCCTATGACTCTTTTTGGCTTCTAAGTGTAAAGAAGACAAAACTACAGGAGTAGATGATATTTGTGGTTTTAAAATTGCTTTTTTGTTTTACAAATAAAAATTCTAGCTAACTGCATGTTTCATAGAACCAAGTGTGAAAAATGGACAGGTCTCCATGTGGCCATGCCAAATTCCTTCTGTCCCTTTGCTCTGCGTCATTTGTCATCCCGGAGTCGTGCTGGCTGGTTTGTCAACATGCTAGACTATGAGAGTTACCCACGGGATTCCTCCAAGAGAAGCCTTATTTCTGTACTACTTGGAAGGGATTTTTTTTTTTAAGTCACATCATTCTCTGTTACTTAGCAATGCTACTTTCCCTTCTTTTGCCCTTTAGGACCAGGTAAGATGACATAGAGATGAAAAGAATTGTTGTAAGATTCAGATTCCCCATTTTTAACTTCCAGCATCTGTAAAAGCCAAGCAAACAAGCAAACAAAAAGCCCTAAAAATCCAAACAAAAACTCAGGCTCACCCAGACTGCCTCGTTTAGGGTAAGTGGATTTGGCTAAAGAAGACCTTCATCTGGAATGGCTGGAACTCCAAACGAGATTGAACAAGGCTGGCCCATCCTGTGCAACAATATGGGAAGCCTTCTTACTGCTCACATAGTTGGATTCCTGGCCTTTAGTTTTTTGCTTTTTTCAGCTAACCTGTCCAAGGGTCAGCAAGAGGCTCTCCAAACTTAGCAAACTATCCAGGGAGGCTGTAAGGAATTCACTGTTATTACTGGTTATGCAGAATTAACTATGTGCTTGTAGCCCAGGGAGAACTTTGTAAATTATGGTAACAGAGAGCGGATGAGAATTCTGGTATCTCCTTACAGATCTCTACAGAACACCAGAGCCAAAGGAGTCTGAAAATACGGAATGATCTCCTTAGCTATGTGCTCTGAGTGCAGAGAGAATCTAAGAAATTATGTTAACACGAAGGAGATAAGAACTCTGGAATCTCTGACTTTGTGTATGGGTGCCATATACAGATATACATAAAAATGCCATCAACTGGTGCCCAAAATTAAAGGGAAAAGGTACTTCAGAGAGTGAGAATGAAGGCACGAAGGAGAGAAATAATCAGACTGCATACAAGTGAGGACTTTTATTTATTTGTTGGTTATTTCCCGCAATAGACAAGCAACCAGTGTGTGAGATAAACAGAATTGACAAAAGACTCTCTGGTTCTCCCTTGGCATGCTCCCCTGCTTCGGGGAAGCAGTTTGCAGGCCGCTGGGTCACACACAGATGGTATTGTGTGTCCCGGCCCGACTTCAGTTCTGTTCAGGGAGTTTCACACATACAAGCCACCCCGTCTCCAGTCGTCTTTCAGACACAATTCATAAACTGCCACGTGCAGCTTTCTCAATTACAGTGGAAAATGAATAAAATCCATTTTAGAAAGTCAGTCTCCAGTAAAATGGGACCATTACGCACTCCACAGAGAAACCAAACCAGTGACATGGCCTTTTGTTTGTCTGCTCCACGCTCCTGACACTGGCTCCAGGAATAATTTGAGCGAAGCCTCTGTCACACTGAGACACACCTTCTTTTCATGCTGTGGGTCCTTTTGCTTGTGTCTGAGGAGAGAAGAATCCTTCGGATAGTGAGAGAGTGCAGCTCCTGTGAGGGCCTGACAAAGATCTCACCCTCACTTCCAAAATGAGATTGGACTGGGGAAGCCACCAGGCCTCCATACACACTATGTCTATGTGTTTTTAAGTGGAAGCCACATTATCCAATTTGAAATTCCGATTGGTATCTAAGTTGCCTTTTCCACTTTTTGTAGAAGCAATACCCTGCAGAGGATGTGTCTAACAAGGCTTATGTTTATGTACTTGTTGGGAGTGATTTGTCTTATATCTGCTGAACAAACTCAGAGTTTAAGAGGAGAATTTGCAAGCCATGAAAACTCCATTGTCCCTGCTGTCCTACAACTGACACAGGAATAAATTTAGCCCATTGTCCTCAATAGCCGTTCTTATTTTCCCACTTGATGTTGGAAAACTCCCTTTTCTCATATAAGAAAGAATATAACCATTGGGAATTATACTTAAACATATGGTTTGAGCATTTGAGCATTTTATGAACCAAAAAAAGTGTTATGCTAGATCCTTTTGGTACCAAAAGGTATGCTGTTTGAGGGTTCCTCAGAATTCATAAGAGAAGCTATAATCTCTTTTTATTACATGAATTACTGTGCTTAATTCATGTAATTCATGTGCTTAAGCTAGAAAGCCCTTGGTATTCTTCTCTTTACATAATGAGGAAGAATGGGTTACTGGAAAATATGCTGTCCTTGGAGCCAGGAGAACTTGCTTGGAGTCTTTGCCTGGAAGACTTTGGCAAGGTATTATACTTCTCTGTGCCTCTGTTTCCTCAGATGTGAAATCAAATGGGATGAACTGCTAGGTCCTATTTGGTCCAGGATTTCAGGTGCTGTGGGATGCAGACAGGAATGTGAACAATTCGTGGCGAATTAAACATGTTTGTTTGGATGCGATTTGTTCCCCAAGGGGTCTGGGGCTTGGTCCTTAGTGTGGCAATGTTGAGAAACAGTGTGGAACCTTAAAAAGATGGGGCCTGTGGGAGGTCCTTAGATCACCAAGGAGACCTGTCCTCAGAAGGGATTAAGGTAGCTATCATGGGACCTGTGAGTTCTCGAAAGATTGAATCCGTACAGGAGCCTAAGCCAGATCCCTCAATGTTCTCCAGCTTTCTGTTATGAGATGTGATTTCTCCCCTCTGTACTCATGTCATGATACCATCTGCCCTCAGGCCTTCACCAGAGATGAACCCAGTGGAGCCACCCAGCCTGGGACTTGAGTCTCCAGAACTGAAATTTGTCTTTGTTCCTCCTCCTCCTCCCCCTCCCCCTCCTTTTATTTTTTCTTTTGTGGTACTGGGGTTTTGAACCCAGGGCCTTGGGCATGCTAGCCAAATTCTCCACCACTGAACTGCAATCCCACACCTCCTTTTTATTTATTTATTTATTGGAAAATTTTAATATACAACTTAATGTGTTTCATTCTGACATGAATTTCATGGTGACATTTCCATATATGGGTTTCATTGCACACTGCAGAGATAACTTCCCCCTTACCCTCTTGTGTCCCTCCTCCCCCTCCCCCCTCCCCCCCGCCACCAATGGCTTCTCTTCTACTTGCATGTCTTTTTGTGGGAATATTTTTCTATATACCCTTGCATCCCAATTATGATTTAAGTTCAAACATTTTTCTATAGTGGTCTATCTTTTTACATTCTCAGCAGTATTACATGAATAATCTAGCCAATTTGCATTATAACCATCCTTTGATATTATTGGTATTATTATAATTATTTCCTGTACTATTAAAATTGGGTTGTTTACTTTGAGGTCACCCTCTCTCTCATTCCTTGCTCCTCCTTATCCTTCCTCCCCCTCCTGTCTTCTCCCATCATCCATTGCTTTTGCTAGATCCCTCCCTCCTTCTTTGCACTCCTTATATTGTCCCTTCTCCACTAAGTTTACATAAACTTTTTATTATATTCCAATTTCTATATAGGATTTTTTCCTCCTTTTCAATTTGATTCAGCTCCCACATATGAGTGAGAACATGTGGTATTTCTCTTTTTCCATTTGTATTTGTTCACTTAAAATAATTTTCTCCAATTCCATCCATTTTGCTGCAAATGACATTATTTCATTTTTTTGATTGCTGAGTAGTACTCCATTATGTATATTACCACAATTTTTTTATCTGTTCTTCTGTTGATGGGCACTTTGGTTGATTCCATATCCTTGCTGTTGTGAAAAGTGCTATATTGAACGTGGAGATGCAGGTGTCTCTGTGGTATGATGCCTCATCTCCCTTTGGGTATATTCCCAATAGTGGTATAGCTAGGTCATATGGTAGATCTATTTTTAGTTTTCTAAGGTACCTCCATACTGATTTCCAAAGTGTTTGAACCAATTTACAGCTCCACCAGCAGTGTAAGACGGTTCCCTTTTCTCCACAACCTTTCCAGCATTTGTTGTTATTTGTTTTATAGATCTTGGCCATTCTTACTGGAGTAAGGAAGAATCTCACAGTTGTTTTGATTTGCATTTCCCTAATGGCTTGGGATATTGAGCATTTTTTCATGTGTTTCATGCCTTTACGAGCCTCTTCATTTGAGAACTGTTTGTCCAGTTCCTTTGCCCATTTGTGTATTGGGTTGTTTGTTTTCTTGGGTATTGCTTTCTTGAGTTATTTATAAATTCTTCAAATTAGTCCTTTGTCCGATGTATAGCATGCAAAGATATTTTCCCATTCGGTGGGGATTCCTTGTCTCTGTTGATTGCTTCCTTTGCTATACAGAAGCTTTTTAATTTCATGTAATCCCATTTATCTATTCTTGTTGTGAGTTCTTGAGCAATTGGAGTCCTATTAAGGAAATGCTTCCCTATACCTATATGTTGGAGCATATTGCCCATCCTTTCTTCTATTAATTTGAAAGCTTCTGGCTTTATGTTGAGGTCTTTTATCCATTTTGAGCTAACTCTTGTACATATTGTGAGATGCAGGTTTGCGGATGACATGATACTTTACCTAAAGGACCCCAAAACCTCATCTAGAAAACTTTTAGACCTAATTAACTCCTTTAGCAAAGTGTCAGGATATAAAATTAATACATAAAAATCAATAGCCTTCCTTTACACCAACTGTAAGCAGAAAGAGAAGGAAATTACAGATAAAATCCTTTTCATGATAGCCCACCAGAAAATTAAATACCTGGGAAGCAATCCAACCAAAGACCCTGCAGACTGCTACAAGGAAAATTTTAAAATGTTAAAGAAAGGAATCACAGAGGATACTAAAAAGTGGGAGAACCTTCCTTGTTTCTGGATGGGGAGAATCAATATAGTAAAAGTGGCTATCCTATCAAAACAATCTGTAGATTTAATGCAATCCTGATTAAAATCCCAATGACAGACCTTACAGAAATAGAAAAAATGATCCAAAACTTCATATGGAAACACAAAAGACCACCACATATAGCCAAAACACTTTTCAGCTGCAAAATTAGTGCAGGTGGAATCACAATCCCTGACTTTAATCTATACTACAGGGCTGTAGTAGCAAAAACAGCTTGGTACTGGCACAAAAATAGGCCTGAAGACCAGTGGAACAGTATAGAAGATCCAGAGATACATCAATGCATCTATAACCACCTGATTTTTGACAAAGGAAAAAAACAAGTAAATTGGAAAAAAGATAGCCTTTTTAATAAATGGTGCTGGGAAACATGGATATCCACTTCTAGAAAAATGAAAACTGACCACTTTTTATTTTTTTATTTTGAGATAGGATCTTGCTAAATAGCACAGCCTGTTTCTGGCCTCAAACTTTCAATCCTCTTGCTTCAGCCTCTCACATAGCTGGGATTATGGGACTACACCATGATACCTGGTGAGCTATAACTTTTTACACTACAACAACACTGATACCTGGTGAGCTATAACTTTCCCTACACTACAACAACAATAAACAGACAGATAAACCCCTTTCAGAGGCCTTCACATAGAAATTAAGCACATGAGAAAAAACCCCCAGAGGAAAATTTCATAGGAAAGTCACAGAAGTGCCAATGGAAAATCAGCAGTCACATTTGTAAGGAACCTTAGAAATTGCGAAGCCCAGTCTGACATGAGGAAGTCACTGTGCCTGAGTTTTTTTCCCTTAAAACATGTTTGCATTAGGACAAATATGAATAAAATTCCAACAGGGATCAAGAAGATCAATCAGTCAATTGTTGTGGAAGCTGAATTTTAAAATTGGGTCTTTTAAGCAAGGGGCTTACATTCAAGTTGAGGAAGAGAGACACTCAGAGTGGATGCCTATTTATATTCTAAAATGATTGACAGTGTTATGGACTGAATTGTGCCCCACCCTCTGCCCAAATTCAGGTTGACATTCCAATCTCCAATACTTCAGAATATAACTGTATTTGGAGATAGTCTTTGATGAGGTGATTAAGTTAAAATGAGGCCATTAGAGTGGGGCCTTGTTCCAATATGACTGATGTTTTTATTTGAAAAGGAAGAGACAGCAGGGATGTTTGTGCACAGAGAAAAGGCCATTTTATAATATGGGAAGAAGGAGACTATCTGCAAGCCAAGGAGGCCTCTGAAGAAACCAAACTTGCCAACACTTGATCTTGGACTCTACTGTCCAAAACTGTGAAAAATAATTTCGGTTGTTTAAGCCACTCAGTCTGTGGTACTTTGTTATGGCAGCCTGAGCTAACTCTAGTACAATGGATCAAGGAGTAGTTTTTTGATCCACTAAAGAAGACAGAAGAGGGGATAATTTCCTTACAGTTAGAGTAGCATGAGAAAACCTTTTCTCCCCCCTTCTTTCTTTCTTTTTTGTTTCTTTGTTTGATTGTTTGAGACAAGGTTTCACTATGCAGCGTGGGCTGGCCTAGAACTTGCTATTCTCCTATCTCAGCCTCCTGATTGCTGGGATTAGAGGGGAGTGCCACCATGCCCGGCTATGTGAAAGCATTTTGAAGGTGGGATCTGAGCCTGGATAAACATCCAAAAGTATGGCATAGGCCATGATCGTACTTTATGCATAAGGTCTTGGAAGAATTGTTGGTGGATCAACTTAATTTTAGTGAAAATATAACCGCTGTTTAAATTCCATTGGAGCGACTTCTGTTTTAGTTTACCTTACTGTGGATCTTTTTGTAAAGCTAGTCTCTCTTCCAGGGTAAATTCACATTTGACTTCATGAAGTTTAACATAAAATCCATGGAGGAAAGTAGTAAATTTGTTCCCTCTGCGTCACGGGTAAGAGAAAATGCTGCATAAGTTATGAGACAACTTAGCATTGTTTTGCTAAGGCGGATGGCAACATTTGTTTGTAATTCTTGAACACTTCTGGTTAAGAAGTTCAAGAAACTGATCCAGAAATGTCCTCAGTAGCAGAGATGCCATTCTAGAATTTTATCTTTACTACAAATAATCCACCAAGACACAAAAATATGCTGAAATAGGTTGGGTGTCCAGCATATTGGGATTCTAAAGTTTAAAAACTAGTAAACAGATGCAAGAAATTGAGTATTTTGCTCTAGACACCTCAGAATGTCAGGAGCAGAGCTGAGACTGGAGGGTAGGCATCAGAGGCCAGGTTCTCTTGCAGCCCAAGAGCAGGGCCCTGCGCCTGAGTCCTGGAGCAGCAGGAGGTCCTGCATGTGACCTGAGACCCAGGACAGAGGTCTCCTCGGGACCTGCCAGGAGGCAGTGAGAGCCTCAGTAATGGCGTTTTATTAATCCTCCGTGGGAATCAAAGCAAAAACCAGGATGTTAACTATTCAGAATTAATGTTTATGCCAGTACATTTCCTCTCGCACTCCCAGAAATTATATGTGACGCAAATTCTTACCAGATATCAAGGACCCAACATTCTGTAGTAACAGACTGCAGGGTAAAGTATGCTTTCCCCCACTTTAAAGGAAATGTCTGACTTAAATTAAAACCAGCCATCATCTGGACCAAGGGAAATCAATATAGAAAGTACTTGAACAATCACGCTTTGCAAAAAGCCCATATCCCCAGCCTTTTACAGAATTCAGGCTGTTGGGAGTGGGGGTGTGCTGCCCATGAACAAGCACTTACCCACAGCACCAGGGAGGATGGGGATGGCATTCCTGGCTCCCTCTCCTCTCTGTCTCCTACATCAGCATTGACATGGCAACGTTAGCCCTGCATGTTAGCTTCCCCAGATGTAGATACTGCTTCCAATAATGATCTATATTTGAGGTGCCCTCTTCCTTTCTTCCCCGACTCTCTCATATCAAATCCTATCGTGTTTCTGTTCCCAGTGTTGATCGCCTTGTGGTCTTGATTCCATTCTCCACTTCGATTTCCTTGCCCATGACCAGCATTTGACCCAGTCTGTGTTCCTCCTTCCTGACAGCCCACCTGGGTTCCAGGTACCCCTCCTCTTTCTCTATTTCCTTTTGGTTCATCAGTTCCTCTGTGGTCCCATCTGTTGGTTCCTCCTCATCTTCTGGACATTTCTTTCTCTCATATCTGGAATCAGCAGCACTTTCTTTTTCTTTCTTCTTCTTTTTTAAATTAGTATTTTAATTGTACATATTTCATGGCAGAGCAAGGAAAAAAAGGAAGTCCCTCAACTAGATGGATTGACACAGTGACTGCAACAATGGGCTTAAGCACAAAAAAAGATTGTGTACCTGGCACAGAGTTGGGGAGTGTTTTATTCTATTGTACACAGGGTCACTATGAGTTGGGTCCAATTTGACAGCACCTAACAACAACAACAATTGTGTTTACAATAATAATTCAGTTCCTATATACAGTGCATAATTATTAAAACAGGGTTGTTAACACTTTCATCTTCTTAAAAATTATGCAAAAATTTTTTGATTAACATTTATCAATAATTATTGATATTTATGAGGTATAGCGGGCTGGGATTTAGCTCAGTTGGTAGAGCGCTGCGCTGTAGTCTCTGAGGTCCTGAGTTCAATTACCAGCACCGCAAAAATGGGAGAAGGCTATGGCAATCCACTCCCAAGGCAATCCCGAAACAATCTGCCATTGAAAACCCTATGAGGGTCGCTATGAATCGGACGTGACTCGACGGCACCTAACAGCAACAGCAACATGAGGTATAGCATGATTTTTAAGTTGGATACAGTATAGTGAGATTCATTTGGGATTTTCATGGAGTTGCATCCTATATTTTGCTTTTTTTCTTTCCCTTTTTACCCCTCTAAGGTGTTTCCCCCTCCCCCTTCCCCATTCCTCTTCTTCTCCCACCAGTCTCCTCCCCCTTCACATTGGGTGTACTTGTATTTTCCAATCTTAGATACCTACAATTATATATATATATATTTTTTTTTCTTTAAGGTAGATCTAGTTCCTGCATGTGAGTGAGAACATGCAGTAATTCTCTTTTTGAGTCTGAGTTATTTCATTTAAAATGATGACCTCCATTTCCATCTATTTTGCTGCAAATGACATAATTTCATTCTTCTTTACTGCTGAATAATATTCCATTGTCTATATATATATATACCACACTTTCAAAATCCAATCATCTGTTTGTGAGCTGATTCCATACCCTTGCAATTGTGAAGAGTGTCAGTTACACATTCAGAGTCAATCCTGATGCTTCTTTTCTTTCACCTCCATTGGTAACATCTGGCAAAAAACTACCCCAGTAATTCCCTGGAGCCTCTTTTCTGTTGGGGTTTACCACCTTTTAGGATTTGGTCAGGGAGGAGCCAGAGTGGTCTTGTAAAACACGTGTCTATGCATGTCTCTCCTCTTTTCTGACCCTCAAGGAGATGCTGTCTTCACTCCAAGTAAAATCTATAGTCTTTACAGAACTAGCCCCATGTGTTTAGCTCACCCAACTCCTTTCTGTTCACCCTCCCGACTACTGTTCCCCTGGCTGCCTCTTGTCTGTCACTTTGGGTTCCCACTAGGTCAGGTGTGTGCCCACCACAGGACACCTGAACTCCTCCTGCTTCTTCAGACTGGAAGACTTTTTTCCCTTAGAAAGACCCAGAATTTTCCAAGACTCTGCTTTTTCAGATCTCTTCCTCAAAGTCCCTGTTACAGATGGCATCTTTCCTTTCTACCTTAATCAAAATAGCACACCACCACTCCATCATTCTCTATTTCCCTCTCTCCCCTTAGTTTTCCTCATAGCACCAACTTGTTTATTTATATCTTCTCCTAATAAAACTTATTGTAGTGAAGAAGCATTACCATAATAATGATTCCAATATTCAGAACTTCAGAGAAATCATGGATTACCTTTAAATTATAGATAGTCCTAATAAAGAAGAGGGGAGAAGGACCCAGAATCCCATTGCTGAAAACAATCAGTCATTGAAAACTCTATGAACAGCAGAGCAGTGTTTTGTTCTGTTGTACATAGGGTCACTATGAGTCTGACCCGACTCTATGGCACCTAACAACAATAATAAAAAGGAGAAAAAAACTAAACTTATGTTTTGATCATATGAAAAAAAATTAAGAACTATTTAGGTGAACTGATTACCACTTACATGTAATAATCTTGTGTATCTCAATATGTGTCTTTCAATTTTGTTGCAAAAAATAAGGCAAATAATTCAAAACCAATGTGGGAATGTGGGGAAACTGTGAGAGGTGAGGGAAGGCCTAGTTTTCTGTGATCCTGGCTGTCAGACTTAGGATGGGTCTGACTGCTTCAAGAGCTTGCAGGACCTTCCTTGAGTTCTGTGGTTCCACTTCAGGCTGCTGATGTGGCCAGTCTATGAATGTAGGCATCATGAGGAACCCCTTAGATACTTAAAAAAAAAGAGATTTCCAAATGAGGTCATAGTTGTATGTGCTGAAGACTAAAACATCAACATATCTTTTGGGAGGACAGAATTCAACCTACAGCATGTGGTGTAATGGAAAGAAGTATGGA
The DNA here is from genome assembly GCA_007922755.1 of Pedetes capensis. Taxonomy (NCBI): domain Eukaryota; kingdom Metazoa; phylum Chordata; class Mammalia; order Rodentia; family Pedetidae; genus Pedetes; species Pedetes capensis. The sequence continues at coordinate 29,094 of VMDO01006166.1, read as the reverse complement.
TTTTCCATAGAAGATCTAATTTAACCTCTTTTGTCATATGTTGACTTTTAGAACTTGAACAACTTCTTTTAAACTTTAATATTTTTATTAATAGGGTGGAGAAGGTAACATCCAGTTGGCTTTTGATAAGGATAGAATGAGAAAATACATGTGTAAAATTGCCATATTAAAACTGTTCATAGTATACATGTTATCAGGAAGGTGGTTGTTTGTTGTCATTGAGTTGGTGGTCCATAGGGTCACTATGAGTCTGACCCGACTCTATGGCACCTAACGACAATAATAAAAAGGAGAAAAAACTAAACTTATGTTTTGATCATATAAAAAAAATTAAGATCATATGTTTTGATCATATGAAAAAAATTAAGAACTATTTAGGTGAACTGATTACCACTTACGTGTAATAATCTTGCGTGACCCTATGATCCAACCCATTGTGGTTGTCATTGGGTTGGTGTCCAACTCATAGTGATCTTTTGTACAATAAGTGAAACATTATTGGCAGTGATTCTCTGCTATTCACAGGGTTTCCTATGGCTGATTGTTTTGGGGGAATGGGTTGCCAGGTCCTTCTCTCAAGCCTGCAGCACTTGGTGTTCCCAGGTGGTCTCCCATCCAAATATTAACCAGGCCTGACCCTACTTAGCTCCCAAGATCTGATGGGATCAGACACCACAGTGGTAGGGCTGCAGGCTATCAGTAAGGTTAGACTAAGTTATGTTGCAATAATAAGTGACTCTAAATTATATCAGAGACATACAATCATTTATTTCTCACTCATGTACGTGGCCTTTAGTGATTACTGCTGCCTCATTTTCTATTCACTCTGGGACCCAGACTGAAGAAAAAGCAATTTCTAAATGCAACATGCAGCTCACATGCAAGCAGTAAAAGGGAAAACAGCAGAACATTGTTGTAGTGCTTAGAATTTCTGCTCAGAGGTGGCACAAGTCACACCTGCTCATTTTTCAATAGCCGAAGCAAATCCTATTGTCAAGCTTGATGCCAATAGTTCAGGGATGCATAATCCTCCTATAGGGAGGGGAAAGAATTATTTTTAACTTTAATGCAATGTGTCACAAGTGCTAAATTGATATGGTTTCAGTGCAGAACTTGTAGGTTTTATTGTCCTAGGAAAACTTGATGAAGAGGAAAAGATTTTGGAAACACTTGAAGTATCAAAAACCAATTCAACAATGAAATCATAACATAGTAGACCAAGATAAGGATGTTCCAAAGTGAAATATTGTATAATTTAAATGAATGACATAGAGGCAAATGTCTGCAACCGAGATAAAGAAGGTGTTATTGTGAGTCACAGGGACTTGACCATTTCCATGGAGAAGGTAGACCTAGAATTAAATATTGAAAAATGAGTGGAAAGACTTTTAGTAGAAGATGACTACTGAGCCAGATATTTTTTAAAAATCAGCAGAGACTATGATGATATTTACAGGCAAAGTAAGAGAAGTAACCATTAGAAAGACAGAGGCAGGATGTAGGTTGGGGGGCTACAGAGAGATGAATTTGCAAAACTAGGAATAAAACAAACACATGCAACTGACAAAAGCTAAAGCAAAGATAGCCCAACAAGCTCCTCTTTCCCTCCTTTTACACTTCAAGCACTTAAGCACCTACTCTTTACCAAAGTTGTTGTTGTTGTTATTAGGTATCATCAAGTCAGTGTCTGACTCATAGTGACCCTATGTACAACAGGCAAAACTGTATTGTTAGTGCTTTTCTGTTATTTGTAGGGTTTTCAATGGCTGATTGTTTTTTGGGAGTGGGTTGCCAGGTCCTTCTCCCAAGCCTACACTACCTGGTGTTCCTAGGTGGTCTCCCATCCAAGCTTCTGAGATATGATGGGATCAGATGCCACAGTGGTAAGGCTGCAGGCTCTTTGCCAAAGGGAGGAGTTGACTTTGACGAGCACCTTTGAGGTAGGACTTGCTGATTGAAGAGTGAATATGTAAGAATTAAAAGGGAAGGAGCTTAAAAAGATTCCAAGGCTACGAGATATTCAGAAGTTGGAATAAAGGTGCTCCTATTAGCAGAGGACATATAGCTCAGTAGATAGAGCCCGTGCCTAGCATGTGTGAGGCCCTGAGTTCGATTCATAGCGCCCCACCCCCATGTGTCTGTCAGCTTGTCATGCTGGAGAGGGGCTTGCATGTTGCTGTGATGCTGAAAGCTATGGTAGTTGTATTTCAGATGACAGCAAGGCCACCCATGGTGGACAGGTTTCAGCTGAGCTTCTCAGAGTAAGACAGGCTAGGAAGAAGGACCCGACAGCCCACTCCTGAAACAATTAACCTTTGAGCATCCTATGAATATCAGAGAAGCACTGTCAAATATAGTGCCAGATAATGAGCTTCTTAGGCTGGAAGGCATTTAAGAGACAACTGGAGAAAGAGTTGCCTCCTCAAAGTAGAGTCAACTTTAATGATGGGAATGGAGTAAAGCCCCTGGGAGGTCCAGGTGCTGATGTGGCATGATTCAAAATGAAAAGAAACGTAGTCTGCAACAATGGGCTCAAACATAAAAAGATCGTGTGCATGGCACAGTGTCAGGTAGTGTTTCGTTCTGTTGTACATCCGATCACTATGAGTGGGATCCAATTCGACAGTATCTAAACATTAGCAAAGATGGGAAAGTTTGAAGGGCTGTTTATTTCAGTGAGGTTTAGTTGGGGAAGTAGATTTTCATTAGATTGTATTTCAAGCTAAGTAAGACTCACTGGGAGCTAGCCCTTTAGGAGATCAGAGACAATGTCATAAAGAAGAGTTCCAGAAATATGCAGAATAACCCTGAGGGTAAAGGAGACAAACTGATCCTTGGATCCCAATAGACCTCAGTAAATGGACTTCCTGTTGCTCCATTTGCCACCCAGCTGATTGAAAATATTTCTCACAGGTGCACAATTAAAATGTGTCTTCTTACTTGCATTAGCATTTGTCTAAATTTTGTCATTTCCAAGGACTCCTAACAATATCCTTCCACTTTCCCACTTAAGGCCACTGTCTCTGTAATGAGCCTTGATTAAGCTGCTGAAAGAAGTAGGCTGGGTAGGGAAGGTATTCAGCAACAGAAGCCGGAAAGAGCTCCAACCAGCTCATGCCCGAGAAAAAGATGTGTTGTAAGTATTTACAAAAATATTATCTCCTAGCACATCATTATTTAAATTCCCATCAACAAATCTCCCGACATTGAAGAGCCACTTTCCAAAAAGTATGTTTCTCTTGGCTTCCATGGTGATGAGAGGGAGTTCTTATTATAAGGCATTCAGCTGCGAGAAACTCACTCCCTGAAGGAGAGTGGTTAGGGTATGGATATAGTCTTAAAATGTGGGGAAAGCTTTTGATTACAATAACAGCAAACCCTTTTGCAGAAGGTTCAACCACATGGAGCCCTTGTAGTCCACAAACCATGGTCAATCTCACCCTACTTTTCCTTCCTCCAGCCCCACTGTTGATTGATAGGACCACATGTCTCTTTCCAAAGCTTCTGGGAGGTTGGTTGAACCACGCTGCTCTCACAACCTGCTTTATCATGAATGCTGTGCCAAAAGTGGGTTAAAGCCATTTAAAATTAATTTGGAGGGAGCCTGACTCAGCATGTTAACATTTCTCTTGGAGACTCTTTAAACAACACCTACTCATGTTTCAGAGACCCGTCTGTGAATAGGGCCATTGTGCTCACAGTCAAACCAGGAAGGGACATGGTGCAGGTCTGGGGACTTCTGTGTGCAGCATCTGACTCTAGCTGGACACTTTGTATGATCTCAACCAAGTCTTGTCTTCAGCTCCTTTGATAACAAGGAGAAAAGATGCAATAGACAGGTCTTAGAGCGATACATGGGCAGAGTTATTGAGACAAGGAGGTGTCTAGGCTGAAACCACAAATGGACGTGTGGTTTGGAATATCACAGATGCTTTACTCCTGGAGGAAGAATCCCCTACCGGGTGTCTTCGAGAGGAAGTGCTTTGGTGGCTGCTCAGTCTGAGGCAGGATAAATGAGGTCATTGTGAGAAAGTGTATAAATGCCTGTGGCCAAGTGCCCTGACCTGCAGGCCACAGGTCATGAAGGGGCTGGATCCAAGTCCTTGGACAATCACATTCAGCTGCGAATAGCTTTGTCCTTTCACTCCAGAGTTTGTTGCCGGAGTGGCTGATGCAAGGCAAGAAAGCACTGGTGGACCAGAGGGCCCGGGAATGGGAAGCAGGGGCCCAGGTTTCTTCTGACTCGCTACCATCATCTGGGACTCTGGATAAGTCACACTATCTTCCTAATCCTTAGTCCTTACTGTTTTAAATGAGAGGATTGGAAGGATGGAAAGCTGGAGTTACTTGTGCATTAATGAAGCCCAGACGTGTGCTGGGGATTTCTAGGTGTTACAAATCTAGTGGTGCGGATCCTAGGAGATTCTTAGGAGCCACAGACAGAATACCGAGTGAAGATAATCAGAGGGCGCTCTCCAGGAGACTGCATTCCTTGCTCCTGTCACAACAACAGTCACTTTGACCTGTTTTATACATCTGGAGAAAAACTTCTATACTTAATCCCAAGGATGCCAAAGGTTCATGACAAGGATTCTGGCCTAAGGAAGATTGAGGGGCAGCAGCTGCAGTCGCCATGTCTGTAGATGTCATGGTTGAGACACCCACAGAGTTGGTCTAAGTCAGTCATGTCCCACCTATGGCCCAAAGACTACAAGTGGCCCAGAACAGCTTGTAATGTGGTCCCACAAAATCTTTTGACATCATGTGGTTTTAGCATTTATTTTCTTTGTGACCCTCCCCCATTATGTATATGGACTAATTATGTTATTTAATTTATGTGTGGCTCAAGACCATTCCTCTTTACTCAACGCAGCCTAGGGAAGCTAAAAGGTTGGACCTCCCTGGCCTAAGGGGCCTCTAGGCTTTGATCTCTTCCTCCAAATTCTAAACACAAACCACACAAATTAGCCTTGTGGTTCTGTATCATGTCTGGGTTTCAGGGAAAAATTATTTGTATGTATAAAGATTTGGCTTTCACAGGTGGACTTGAGAAAACATTCTGCTCTCATGGTTGAAAGCAAAATCCTTAAACAAACATGGGAATTTGGAAGGAAACCTCAAACACTGTATTCTTCAGTCACTTACTAGTAATTCGTGGGCACATCGTGGAACATGCTCCCCATCCCCCTTCCACATCTCCCCTCCAAGGCCAGGCTAATGAAAACATGTAAGAATCATTCCTCAGGTTCACCCTTGCCTGACTATGTGAATGCAGACACCTCCTTTCCCTGTCTGGGCAGCAGTTTTCTCATTTGTAAAGTAGCTGGCCTGCACGATACACCATCCCTGAGCCCACCAAAGAGGGACAGTGTGGTGACATTGAGCTTGGGACATGTGAAGGAACAAGGACCTCAGAGAAGATACCAGCCACAAGGACCTCAGAGAAGATACCAGCCAGGTCGGCACTTGCGGCTCCAGTTGTTGTTGTTAGGTGCCCTGGAGTCGGTATCTGACTCATAGTTACCCTACAAACAGTAGGCGAAACACTATTGTCAGTGCTTCTCTGTTGTTCATAGGGTTTTCAATGGCGGATTGATTTTTGGGAGTGGGTTGCCAGGTCCTTCTCCCAAGCCTGAAGTATCTGGTGTTCCCAGATGGTCTCCCATCCAAGTACTTACCAGGCCCGACCCTGCTTAGCTTCTGAGATCTGATGGGATCAGATATCACAGTGCTATGGCTGCAGGTGTGGCTCCAGTAGCCACTGGAAAATGCTCCCATGTCATTTAGCCTGAGATATTCCAAGAAGTGTGATCTGAGTGTAAGTGGTCAGTTATTTAAAAAAATTTATAATGTGTTCCTAGGTCTCTAGACACAAATGCTTCATAAGAATCAAGCCTTTCTCCTTCCCTCTGCCCAGCCAGGCTCCACCAGGAGGCAGGAGGCAGGAGGCAGGGAGAAGCCTCCAACACCACTGTTCAGGGGTATCAGGGCCCAGAAAAGGAGTTTTCCCAATTAGAGAGAAAACATACATTTAAAGACACATAAGGAACTAGGAATTGTGGTTACTTTTGGGGATGGTGGCTGCACAGATAAGAGACATAGATGGGACAGAGATGTCTTGTGGCCTGTCTTTTTGAAACAGTATGAATTATTTATCTATTTGAAATATTAAATTAAAAGTGTATGTATAGCCAGTAGATCTTGCTCATCTCTACTCAAAGAAGCAGATGTTTTTATTCAACATCAATTAAGTTTCCTACTTGTGATTTAGGGAAATGTATTCATATTGAAAATTTTTTTAAAAGATTATTTCCAGACTATGGGCATGAGGCAAAGTTTTGTGGTTTGGTTTGGATTTTCTCAACCCGCATTGCAGCATGGTGAACAGCAACCAAACAGGACTCAGGAGGCCTATGGCTAATGTTTTGTTGCTGATCCCCTTCTGTTGGCTGAGATTCCACTAATCTCTAACAAACTACCTAGGCATTGATCTCACTGGATTCGGATTCTGCATTCTTCTGGCCATATTCCATAGGCCCCTAGCTTCCCTCCACTCTTCTTCTCACTGGACATCCTGCTCACTCCCAGAGTCAAAAGCAACACCAGCACCATGTTCAGCATATCATCTCAGGCTTCTCAGCACTCCAAGCTCCCTGAGTTTGGCTGGGCTCCATGGGAGGATCTAATTTCAAGTTCCAGTTACCTCCAATCTGGCCCATTCCCCTGTAGCTTAACCAGTTGGACTTACCCCAAACCATGATACCCTTCTCTCTTCATTTCTGTGTGTGACTTTCATTGTCTATTTTAGCATGTATTTGTCTGTGTAAAATTATTGTTGTTGGTGGTAGGTGCCATCAAGCTGGGTCTGACTCATCGCAACCACATATACTTATTCATAGGGTTTTCAACAGCTGATTGTTTCAGGATTGCTTTTGGAGTGGGCTTCCAGGTCCTTCTCCCGTTTTTTGCAGTGCTGGGGATGAAACTCAGGGCCTCAGAGAGTGCAAAGCAACACTCTACCAACTGAGCTAAACCCCAGTCCCTACTGGTGTAAAATAAAACTATGTGAATGAGTTTGTGGATACGTGTCAAAATTCACTCTATCACAGTTCAAACTTCCCTCAAAGATATTTAGAGTTACAAAATATAAGAAGATGAAATGCTAGTGCATTTGTCTCATTGAGCAGGACAGGATACCAAAGCCTGAGATTCAGATCCAAGAGATAGCTAAGGGTAGGACTACAGCAAGTGCTTTTCTTGGAGTTGAAGCTGGTGTCTGGTCTCCTCCTACAGTCAGTGATGGAGTCCCAGGAATTCCTTCTCAGTGCCTCCAGCCTACTTTCCCAGGCTAACCTCTTTGGTTAAGCTCCCACCTTTGCTCTGTGGCCTCTACTCTTTCACAGTGGGGCTTCCCTGGGTTGCTGTTGCCTCTTTTCTCACTTCCATGTATATCTTCCATAATGTGCAAGCTAAATGAAGATGAGAATCAAAGCTGTGTATCTGTGTGTGTGTGTGTGTGTGTGTGTGTGTGTGTGTGTGTAGATACCATCAAAGATCTGTTCAGGGAGGAAGTAGAACCACCTAGATGGTGGTCTATGGTGTTTGGGTTCAGCCTTCTTCTCTCCTAGTGCCATGAATAATAATTGAAGGCTGGCTGCATTTTCTCACTCTCCTTACCCAGTCTCACCAAGTTCTGATGGAACAGATAAGAAAATCACATTGCAAAGAATTCACTCAGCCTGTGTCAACATGTGTTAGTACATCTAGCTAAAAGCCAAAAGATTCAAGTGAAAACAAAAGTGACTTTGTTTATCCAATTCCTAGCCACCTGTTTGGCTGTCCTTTTGAACTGATTAGCCAGCTCTGTGTGTGTGTGTGCGCGTGCGTGCGTGCGTGCGTGTGTGTGTGTTTGTTGAAAGTTCATTTCAGGAGCTCCCCTTAGTGGACATCAGACAGATTCTTAATCTTCAAACAAGAGGATTGCCAGAGTCCCTATGGCAATTTATGAAACCCATCATAGGAGCAGACTTTAAGGGATGATCTCTCTCCTCTCCCTTTTCACTCCTTTGCGTCTGTTTGTAGGCCTGAGCTCTCAGTTCTTCCCGTTGTTGATGCTTCCTATTACTTCTTCTTTTTTTTTTTTGATACTGGAGGTTGAACCCAGGGCCTCGCGCTTACATGCTTTGCAAGTGCTGGACCACTGAGCTGCACCCCTAGCCCATTTTTTTACTTTTTGAGACAGGGTCTTGCTAAATTACACTGACTGCCTCTGGTCTCCAACTTGCGATCCTCCGGCCTTCTCCTTCGGAGCCACTGGGATTACAGGCATGTGCCACCTCGCCCAGCACCTATGACTTCTATAAGGATTTCCTGCCACCCTCCCCAAAACCATAACCCACGTCCCATCTGTCCTTCCCCTACCTTCCTCTTTCAAGCCAAAATAAGATGCACCTTTTCTAAAAGGTACTTAGTTCCATTTCAGAGCTGGATGGTGCCCTGAGATCTTCCTTTCATTCATTTACTAATGTCTTTCCTGCCTAAACCACAGATGTTGCTAATTACACTACTCTATAGTGTTGATGTATATTCGTAGGGCATAGTCATGAATAAATATTATCCATTCAAAGATCATTGACCATGAACTATGTGAGAGATGCTGCTGTCAAGATGACCAGGACATGGCCTCCGTCTTGCAGTTAAATTGTGTTGTTGTGAGGTGCCGCCGAGTCCATATCCAACTCATAGCGACCCTCATAGGGTTTTCAATGGCTGTTTCGGGATTGTCTTGGGAGTGGATTGCCAGGCCCTTCTTCCACTTTTCTGGTGCTGGGAATTGAACTCAGGACCATCAGAGACTGCTGCACAGTGCTCTACCAACTGAGCTAAATCCCAGCCCACAGTTAAATTGGAACAATTAAGTATGTGAGTTTACAGCCATACCGTCTGCAGCTGTGCCACTGTGGTGTCTGATCCCATCAGATCTTGTGAAGCTAAGCAGGGTCAGACAGAATTAGTATTTGGATGGGAGACCACCTGGGAACACTAGATGCTGTAGGCTTGGGAGAAGGACCAAGCAACCCACTCCCAAAAAATAACCCACCACTGAAAACGATATGAGTAACAGAGAAACAGAGTAATGTTTTGCATGTTGCACAAACGGTCACTATGAGTCAGACACCGATTCAACAGCACCTAACAACAACAACAGCCATAATACCCTGGCATCCAATCCCATCTGATCTTGAAAGCTAAGCAGGGTCAGCCTGGTTAGTCCTTGGATGGGAGAGCGCCTGGGAACACCAGGTGAAGGACCTGGCAGCCCACTCTGGAAACAGCCATTGAAAACTCTATGAATAGCAGAGAAGCACTGACATAGTGCCAGGCATGGCACAGTGTAGGGGAGTGTTTTGTTCTGTTGTACACAGAGTTGCTATGAATCAGACCCAGCTCGATGGTACCTAACAACAACAGCAACTACAACAACAATTAAATATATGTTGAAATAAATATAATTACAGGACAGGCTAGAATAGACACAAGGAAGCAGAGATCAATCCTGAGAGCATGTGATGAGGACAGGTTTGCTGAAGCAATAGTTATTCAAGTAAAGCCTGAAGAATTCGCATAGGTTGAAACCTGGAGGAAGGGCCTAACAGGTGGACAACAAAACACAAGCCAAGAGGCAAAGATGAGAATGACGAGGAATGTTTGGACTTTCAGATGATTACTCAGCCGTTTCTGAGCAGTCACTTAGGTCCACAATAAGGATAATAGTCTGGGAATCAAGTCCCTGGAATCAGAACAAACCTGAAGTCAAGAATTCAGCAGGTGCTTTGGAGAGGGGACTGATAGGACTGATTGGATTTGAGGATTTAGGAAAACATCTCAGGACCAGACATGAATTACATCTAGTCTTAAGGTAATGCTAATGAATTAATCTCTCTGGAAAGTAGATCCAAGTTCACAAACTTGGGTGTCTAAGAAAGATTGCATTTCTCTATTTTCTTTGTTGTTGTTGTTGTTAGGTGTTGTCAAGTCAGTATCCGACTCATAACGACCCTCATAGGGTTTTCAATGGCTGACTGTTTTGGGATTGCCTTGGGAGTGGATTGCCACGTCCTTCTCCCACTATTTTCTTTAAATAAACCTAAATCTGTGGATGGTCCTTGAGAATCTTCTGCTTTGTGAAACAAGCCAGACACTTTATGTTATAAAAAGTCTGTATGATTCCATTTATATGAAGTTACCTGGAATAGTCAAATTCACAAAGAACAGAAGAATGGTAGTTACCAGAGCTTGAGGGAAAAGAAGATGGAGAGTTAGTGTTTTATGGGTCCAGAGTTTTCAGTTTGGGGTGATAAGAAGTTCTGGAAATGGGCAGTGGTGATGGTGATGACACAACAGTGTGAATATATTAATGCCACTGAAGTGTCTTTTTAAAAGTAGTTGTTGTTGTTAGGTGCCGTCGAGTCGGTATCCGACTCATAGCAACCCTCTGTACAACAAGGGAAACACTATTGTCAGTGCTTCTCTGCTGTTCATAGGGTTTTCAATGGCAGATTGATTTTTGGGAGGGGGTTGCCAGGTCCTTCTCCCAAGCCTATAGCTTCTGGTGTTCCCAGGTGGTCTCCCATCCAGGTACTAACCAGGCCCAACCCTGCTTAGCTTCCGAGATCTGACAGGATCGGATGCCACAGGGCTACTGCTGCAGGCTTAAAAGTAGTGGAGATGGTAATTTATGTATGTTTTACCACAATAAAAAACAAACCTAAATCTGTCACCCCCATTGCACTGAGCTTATTGGAAATTTGGTTTCAGTCACTATGGATTGGGCAGGGGGGCTTCTCTTCCTCCCCTGGGGTTAGGCAGAAGTCCTGTGTTACATGCAGTTCCAAAGTTGTGGGGCAGTTGTCCTGGTTATTGGCCCACACTGGTGGTCATGTGATCCCCCAAACCAGGTTGCAAAACTTTGTGCTTTGCCATTGTATCTCACAGACATTAGTCCTTCATGGAGTTCTATCACCAAGCTGCACATCCTCTCCCACTCTCATTGGACCAGCTAACTGGGAAAGAGTTGCCTCCCCAGAGTAGAGGTGACCTTAATGACAGGAATGGAGTGAAGCCCCTGGGACCTCCTTTTGCTGATATGGCATGACTCAAAATAAGAAGAAATATAGTTGCTGCAACAATCGGCTCAAATATAAAAAGGTTGTGTGTATGGCACAGTGTTGAGTAGTGTTTCATTCTGTTGTGCATAGGGTCACTATGAGTCAGCTCCAACTCCACAGCACCCAACAACAATGTTTAAATCAAGATGAACATATTTATCTCCTCAAATATTTATCTTTTCTATGTGGCAAAAACTTTCAAAATCTCTTTTTCTCACTGAAATTCTTAATACTTTCTGAACAAAAGATCTTATGTTTTCATTTTGTAGTTGGTGGTGGTGGTAGTGGTGTTAGGTGCCATTGAGATTTTGTAGTAGTTCCTAAAAATTATGTAGTCTGTTTTGCCTTCCTCCTTTCCTTGCTTGTCCCAAACGCATCTGCCTTTCTCCCCTCTCCTTCAGAGATATCACCACAATGTGCCAAATGAGCTCAGGAAAGAATACATCTAGAAAACAGTATCAGCTGTTGTTCCAGAAAGGATGACTTTACCTAAAGCCAAAGGGGCTGGATACCTACTTGGACTACAATGAAGGGAGAACATTATAATAATATTTCAATAAAATAATCAAATATAGTATCTCAATCAGCAGTTCATATGCCTGCATTTCTGCCCTGTGTGAGCATTCAGGTATTGATTTCTTTACCAATCATGGAGTCTTGAAGATATAGATATAGGAGTTTATCTACAGCCACACCAACCTAAATACCATGGTCTTGTCTGATCTCAGAAGCTAAGCAAGGCTGGGCCTTGTTAGTACTTGAATAGGAGATTTAGGAGTCATCCTCATAGAGGTGGGGAATTATGTGAACAGATGAGGCTGGCTCCCTGGCACGGGAAGAGAAAGAGGTAGATATGGAACCATGGGACCTTGTTTACATGTAGGAAGGAAAATGTTAAGAAGAAACAACAGAAGAGACAGGAAGAAATAAAGACTTATCAAAGACCATTCTAGCAAGACTCTAAAGGAAAATTAGGATCCAAGCAGGGTCAAGATTATTGTTATTAGGTGCTGTTGAGTTGTTGTCCAACTCTTAAGAGACACTACATACAACAGGTGAAACAGTGTTGTTAGTGCTTCTCTGTTATTCATAGGGATTTCAACGGATGATTGTTTTGGGGGGAGTGGGTTGCTGGGTCCTTCTCCAAAGTCTACAGCACCTAATGTTCCCAGGTGGTCTCCCATTCAAGTACTACACAGGTCTGACCCTGCTCAGCTTCTGAGATCTGACAGGATTAGACGCTACAGTGGTATAGCTGCAGGCAGGGTCAATGTAACCACGTTTCCCCTATTACCAAACATAAAAAAGAAAATGAGAAACAAAAAAGTCACTAGGTCAGGGAGTTTGTACTTAGCATCAGGGTTTGTGAGACCACTAGGGAGCTGGAAAGGAGGGACAGTATTTTGCAGATAAATCCTGCATATTTACAGAGGGATGCAAACATCATCACAATATAATTTTAGAATATTCCCATCTCCCAAAAGAGAAAATTTGTGCCTAATAGTTGCTCCCCATTTCAACTCCCAGGTTTAGACAACTGCTAATTCTATCCCTATAGATTTGCCTTTGCGGGACATTTCATATGAATGGAATTTTTGTGCTTGGCTTCTTTCACTAAGCACAATTCTTCTACAGTTCATCTATGTTGCACCAGTACATCATCCCTTTTTATTGCTGAGAAGTGTTGCTTTTTATAAATAGACCATATCTTGTGTATCCCTCACTGTTGTTAAACATTTGGATTTCTACTTTTTGGTTATTGTGAATAATGCTATTGTCAACATTTGTGTACACGATTTTATGTGGATATATATTGTCATTTCTCCTGGGTAGATACATAAGAATAGAGTTATTGGATGATATGGTAATTCTCTGTATAACATTTTGAGAAATCATCAAACTCTTTTTCAAAATGGCTGCACTATTTTACATTATCACTAGCAATATGTGAAGATCCTCATTTCTCCACATCTCCATCAACATTTTTATTTTCCTTCTTTTATAGCCATTCAAATGGAATGTAAAATAGCATTTCATTGTGGTTTTGTATTACATATCCCTAAAGAATAATGATATTGGGCATCCTCTCATGTGCTTTTTCGATATTTTATAACTTCTTTGGTGAAATGTCTATTCAAATCCTTTTACTCAACTTAAAAATTAGGTTGTCCTTTTATTTTTAGCTGTAGGAGTTCTTTATATATTCTGGATATAAATTCTTTATGAGACATGTGATTTTAAACCAAACTGTGTGTTGTCTATTCACTTTTTTGATGGAATGTCTTGAAGGGCAAATGCACTTAATCTTTATGAATTCTTATTCATCAATTTTTCCTATTAGTACTTGAAATTTTTCTGTCATATATAAGAAATAATTGCTTAACCTAATATCATGAACATTTACTCCTCTTTTGTTTTATACTTTTAGCTATATTTAGGTTTGTGACTCATTTGGGTGTGTGTGTGTGCGTGTGTGTGTGTGTGTGTGTGTGTGTGTGTGTATACAGTGTGAGGAAATTGATCCAGCACCATTTGTTGTAAAGACTCTTAAAAGATTATACTTTTCACACTGATGTAAAACAATTATCAAAAGTCAATGGAACATAAATGTTATAGCTTATTCTTGGGTTCTCAACTTTATTCCACACACACACACACACACACACACACTCTCTCTCTCTCTCTCTCTCTCTCTCTCTCTTATGCAAGGGTCACATTGTCATGAATGCTATAGCTTTGTATTAAGTTTTGAGATTGGGATGAGTAACTCTTCAAACTTTGTTCTTTTTGGAGATTCTTTTGGCTATTCTGAAACATTTGTATTTTCATATGAAATTTAAGATGACTCTGTCAACTTATGAAAAGAGGACAGCTGGAATTTTGATAGGGATTTTGTTGAATCTGTAGATGAATTGGGCAAGTCTTGCCATCTTAATAATATTGTCTTCTGATCCATGAACATGGGATATCTTTCCATTTATTTTGATTCTAGTTTCCATCAATAATGCTTTGTAGCTTTCAGTGTACCAGTCTTGTATTTCTTTTGTTAAATGTTTCTAAATGTTTTCTTCTTTTTGATGTTGCAAGTGGAATTACTTTCCTAATTTATTTTCACAGTATATAAAATACATCTGATTTTTAGGGTCAATCATGTCTTGCAAACTTGCTGAATTTTTAAAACAATTCTAATATTTTTATAGATTTCTTAGGATTTTCTACATGCAAGACATATTTTCTGCAAATAAAGACAGTTGCTTCTTCCTTTCTGATCTTGATACCATCAACTGATCTTTGTATTGAGAATTATGAGCTTAAGAACTATGTAAGGCTATTTTATGGATGAGATAACTCTAGGGAGCTTAAGTATCTTGTCTGAGATCACTTAGCCAGGAAGTCAGTGCCTTAGGACTAGAAGAGAGGAGTCTGCTACCTGTTTTATCATTGTGCATTTTCACCACACCATTTCCAGTTTATAGTCAGAATCTGATAAAGCAATGAATGTCTTATGTTTCTGCAGTACTCTTATTGCCTTCCTGTGTTAAAAGAAGCCAGATTCAGTCAAGCAGGGAGCATAATGGATATTTCCCAAATGTCTACTGCATTTTGTGCCATGCTCAGTGTGAGGCATTTTAAAATATAATCCTATAAGATAGTCACAGTTACTCTTATTTTACAGATGAGGAAACCAGGCTCTGAGACACTAAATTACTTAATCAAGATCACAGAGCCCATAAATAAAAGAACTGTGAGCACAAAATTCTGTGCTCTTCTCATGACATCATGCTGTTTCTTCTTTCCTGCATCCAGGGAATGGTTTCTCAGGGCGGCACTGTCCCATATAACTACCTAAGCATTTATCCCTGATATAGTTGTCTCGTAGTTCCACTATGCCCATAGCATGCACCTGCGCACACAGACACCATAGTACATGAGTCACTGCTTTTCCAGGCTTCCTCCAGGCTAAGCAACCTCTATCACTATTTTTTAAACTCTCCTTTGTATGTCTGAATGGACAATATGAACAATAAGTGCTTCTGGAGTTAAATATAAAAGAGAGGATTCAACCTCAGACACTTAGCTACTTATCTCAGATGGCCAAGGCTTCACAGTTGTGAGAAATGGTTTGAACAGCTTCTTTTGATAAGCCACATCTGGTATACTGACCCGGAGCATGAAGTTGCAGCCCTGGACTAGTAGCTACTAATGCATTGGTTAAGGGGATGGTGATGGCATGGTGGTCCCAGTGATGGCAGTCAATCTGTCTCATGTTCTCTGATACTTTGTAGAAACTTAATAAATGTCTCTTTGCTTTTGTTTTAAAGTAATTTGTATCTGTTTTACCATAATTAGTTAGCCAGCTTCTTTTTTAGTAATTCTCTTCCCCATCCCATTTCTACTCTGAACAGAAAGAAAATTCCTGATGTCCATCTGTCAAGGATGACCAAATGAAAGCAGCAAAGGTCACTAAAGACAGCTCCACAATTCTCTTTGTCTTCTCCCCAATGCTGGTCCACATCCAAACCAGGATATGATCTAGGATCACAAAGTTGGAATAGATACAATTAAGTATTTTATAAGCTCTTTCAAATAGTCTAAGAAGTAAGCAGGCACCAATCAAACTCTCATAGTTTACCTTTTCAGGAAATCCCAGGTGCAGTGGTCTAGTACTCTGGAGGTTTAAAACAGCTTCTTTTGTATTGCCCAAGAGATTTTAGGTTTGGGAGTTTAAGCTATTTTGAACCAAGGGCTGGGAAAGTCCTCAGAAACAGAAATTCCCTGAGGTAACTTGGTGTGGGGTAGAAGGTATGGTGTTTTAGCTCAGCTCCTATTTCCAGGTGGCTTTGTGGTCAGCAGGAGAATATGAATTTTTTAATAACATGAAATAAAAAGGCAACACTTCTGCCAAAACAAGATTACTTTTTGTTTTACTTAACCATGTTTTATATTTCCAGTTCTTTTCTAAATCCAACCACCCATCTCCTCCCATGAGTTCCCTTCCTATCTACATTCTCTTTTTTCTGGTACTAGGAGTTGAACCCAGGGCCACACACATGCTTTGCAAGTGCTCTACCACTGGTCTGCACCCTACTCCAGCCCATTTTTTACTTTTTATTTTGAAGCACAATTTCACTAAGTTATGCATGTTGCCTCTGGCCTTGAACCTGCAATCTTGCCTCTGTCTCCCAAATTACTGGGATTACAGACATGAGCCACCACACCTGACTTCCTCTCTGTTTCTTGAAAATACAGTATTTATGTGGGGAGAGCAATGGTAGACTAGAAGCAAGAGACACAGGTTCTATTCTGGGATATGGAGATATTTAAGTTTTGTTTCTTCAGAGAAAGTCACTTTGGAATAAAGTTTCTTTTCTAAAACAATGAGGAGACTGAGGACTCCAAGGAGTAAATTCAAATGCTACTGCAAGGTTCTCTCTAACTCCATTCTTCTGATCACTTCTGTTTTGTTTCCTTCTAAAACTTTCTGACTTTTGTTGCTGTCAGTAGAAAGGCAAGGTTGCTATTTGATCCTGTGCCCCTCCCCACTGCCAGGCTACTGAACTGAGCCAGAACCTCAGCTTAGGGTAGTGTATGAAGCCTAGGTTTATACATTTACTTTTCAAGGCCTGAATTCAGTCCTTATATGCCCACTTCTCCTAGTTAAGACTCAAAGTTATGATATAAAAAGAGAGAAAATGGCCTGGCTTGAGATAGGATTTGGAGGATATTAGGAACCGTGGCCAGAAATTTCTGTTTAAAATTGTATCCTTTACTACCAATTTCTCTGAGGAACAAAGTTTAATTCTTCTTTGGGAAATAGCTAATGGACTTCATCCCTCTTAGTTTGCAATAGAATAACCCACATTTAGTGTCATGGTAGTAAAGGGAGGGCGGCAGATGGAAGGAATCCCTGGTATAAACATGAGGAACCATTTATTACATCAACTCCAATCCACTTCCCTAGGGCAGCCCTGCTAGCTCAGCGTGCAGATGTTCTCAGTTCTGAACCCCAGCTCTGAAGCAGTCCAACAGACCAAGCCCAAGTAGCCACCCTGGTGGGACACAAATGGAAAGTTCAGGAAATTAATTATAAAAGAATGGTGAATACATTTACTTACTTAATCACCTTATCTGTCATTTTGTTTCCTAGAAATCTTTCTACATCTATTCAGGTTCAAGGCTGTGTTAAGGCCAGAGTTTGACCTCTATGTGGAAATTAGAACCTCTTCTATCACCTAAAAGACAAATGAAATGTGGAAGTAGCTACCTCCTTGGGCCCACAGGGTAATTTAATCTCACATTGGTTGATTTAGGAGGTCTTTCTTTTGAAATAAGCTTCCCCCATTTAATTGGTAATTTATTTTCCTGAATCTTTTCCCATCAGAACTACTTCTCTTTCAAGCTAATTTGTTCCTAAATTTTTAGGCCTCTGGGACAATTTGGCTTCAGTTTTTATATGTGGCTTCTTCTAAATCACTTTACCTCTTACCTGAGGTTCCTGTCTATGGACCCATGAAGGAAATTTCCAGTAACCACGAGCAAATGTCAATTGGCAAAATAGTAATGGGGCTCAGGAATGGAAGCCTCAGTCCATCTGAACCACAACATAAGTGGCACACGGGTGCCCAGAACTTTAGACTATACCAGGGAGGCTGCTCTGAAAATGGCAGGTGGAGAAGAAATTACCTTCTTTGCTTAGAACACAAACCTAAGACAATATTTGATCTTGTTAAATACAATTGGCTTGATATTTTAAGAAAATGTTTTCTTTCTAAGTCTTGGAATTTGCCCAGTAGAAGCCAACCTCAGATAATATTTTCTTAAGGAGATACCACTAGGAAAGGCTTAAGACACAATGTAAATCAAGACTTGACTTCTAGAATTGAAACATAAACACAAGAACAAAAGACCATTGGGTTTGTTCACTCCACAGACCATGTTACATTCTTTCTTAGGATGACTTGTATAACAGCATGCTCCTTTAAGTTAGCATAAACCTGCCATAACAAGATATATGAAAGACCTATTATGACTCTAGCATCCAATAATTAATCTTTTTTATTGAGGAATAAGTTCTCCATGAGAGGATGGACTTTGTCTTGTTCAGTACTGCATCCCAGCTCCTGGATGAGTCCTGACTCACTCATTCATTCATATTCAGTGCCTGCTGTATGGACATAATGGATGTTTGTCATTCATTTAGTTGGAAAGTATTGATTGTCTTCCACGGGCCAGGAAATAATGTTCATCTATAATCTGCAGATAAACATGAACAAAGCAGGGCAATGTTTCTACCCTCATGAAACTTACATTCTTATGAAATGCTGCAGATATGGAAACAAAACAATGTCAGGTGGTGATATATTTTGTGGAAAAAGTTAGAGAAGGTCAAAATTATCAAGAATCACCACAGAGTGTCATTTTATATAGGGAGGTGTAGAAATGCCTTTCTGGTAAGATGAAATTTGGTCAGAGACCCAAGAAAAGTTGCATAGAGATTTGAGAGTCAAGTGAGTCACATAGTAAGGGCAAAGGCTCAAAGGCAGGCTTGTGTTGGGGTAGTTGGAGGAACAGCCAAGAGCCAGCATAGCTATAGCAAAAAGGAGTTCTGGGGAGATGACACATGAGGTCTTAGAGGTAACAAGGTAGTAAGATGGCCATGACAACATGCTACCCAGATTGTTTGCTGCAGGGTAGAGTTAATTGATGGTCACAGCTGTTGTCCACTGCCCAAGTCCATCACATTGATGCCAAAACCTCACTTCCCCCAGGCTGAACCTAACCAGTGACTAAGTAACATAGTCTTGTGGACACCAGTTCCTCTAAACAAGTGACTTTGTCTTGAGGATCCCCATCAATCTAGTCAAAACTCCCTTAGAATTGAAGAGGTTCCTTCTATTCATTCCTTTCCTTTCCCATACCCTTTGACAAATGTAAATTCTTCAAAATGAATGGTTTTCCTGCCTCCTTATGCTTCTTCCTCTTTATCTGTAACAGGCACAATAAATGTCTTGTATATCTATGCTTACCTTGGTGTTTGTTTCTCAAAGGACTTGAACTAAGAGAGACCACAGTAGGTAGGTCCCTGTCAGTTATGGTGCAGACTTGGGATCTTATTCGGAGTGAGAGGAACACCTTTGGAGTTTTTGGAGTAGAGGAGCAATGTAGTATAAATTTCATTCTAAAAAGGTATAAACTAAGACAGTCCTGGGAAAACTCTACCCACAACCTGGTAATTTCACTCCCAGGTATACACTCTAAAGACAATGGTGTTCTGTGTTGTCACTACAGTTTGGCATGAATTTAGTACAATTTTATCTGTTTTTCATATACTAAGTTAGTTATATAATGACTTATGTACTGATTCTCCTTTATTCATGTTGTGTTATGCCCTGATATACTCATCATAAATTGAAAATATCACATGTCAAAATGCATTTAATACTCCTAAACTAATGAATGTCATAGTTTGACAATAGCACACTGTTGGCTATTTACATTTGTGATCTTGTGACTGATAGGGACCTGTGGCTCAACGCCCCTGCCCAGCATCTCAGGAGAATATGGGACTGCATAACATTAGCTTGGGAAAAGACCAAATTTCAAATTTTAAGGTGAAGCTTCTAGTGAATGCACCATTGTAAAGTTGAAAAATTGTAAACCAAAGCATTGTACGTGAGGGACCATCTGTACTTCATCAGTTTGGAACAGCATCAGCTATGATCTCTTGTACTATTGACCTTCTTTCATTCTTTGTTCGTCCTTCTGGGTTTCTCATTAGATGCAACACAGATCCTCTCATTCTATTCTTAGTCTCCTAGATTTCCAAATTACCATAAACTGTGTGTGTGTGTGAAAACAACAGAAATTTATTCTCTCACAGTTCTGAAGTCCAAAATCAAGGGCTGTTTCCTTCTCTGTACTCTGAGGGAGAATCTGGTCTATGTCTTTCTTGTAGCTTCTGGTGCTGCCAGAATTTCTTGGCCTTCTCTGGCTTGTAGACACATCAATTCACTCTCTGCCTCCATTTGTACTTGGCCTTCTTCTTTTTGTGTGCCTGTGCCTTCTTCCTCTTGCCATGGAAAGTCAGCCCCACTGGACAATCCAGCATGATTTCATCTTGAGACTCTTCACTTGATTACACCTGCTAGATGATTCTTTTTCCTAATAAGATCATATCCATAAGTTCTGGGTACATGTATCTACTGAGGATCAACCGTTTAACACAGTGCAAACTTCCATTCATATTTTAATCTCTTTCCCTTATATTCTGAATTATAATGTTGTTATTAGGTGCCATCAAGTTAAGACTGACTCACAGCGACCTTCATAGGGTTTTCAATGGCTGACTGTTTCAGGATTGCCTTGGGAGTGGATTGCCAGGTCCTTCTCCCATTTTTGTCATGCTGGGGAACAAACCCCAGTCCTCAGAGAGTGTGGAGCAGTGCTCTACCAAATGAACTAAACCCCAGCCCTCCAAACTATGGGTCACTTTAAAAATTGTGTCTTCTAGTTCATTATCTTTTCTGTTGTGTTTATTCTGCCATTTAGCTTAAGACAATATTATTAACTTAAATGACTTTGCTTTTTATGTCCAAAATTCTATTTCTTTCTTAATTTATCTGGTTATTTTTGATAGTTTCTTGTTTCTTGCTAATTTTGATTCTTTTACTTTTAAAGAATACCATAAAACTTATTTCATATTCTAAATATTATGATTGCAAACTCTAAAGCCCTTGGTGCTAAATTTATAGTTTATTGTTTCTGCTGACTCATGCAATGACAGGATTAGTTAAGGTAGAATTTACTGCTTTACGCTTAAACTCCAAATCTCATGGCTTAACACTGAGGAATTTCTCACTTTCACAATGTCAAGTTGGGGGACTGAGGTGGAGCTTTGCTACTTGTGGTCCTTCAGGAATCCTGACTGATGAAGCTGTGCCACATACAACACATGGCCTCCAAGGTCAGCCTGAGTGTCTACATCCTGCTAGTTGACAGGGAAAGGGAGGTGCTAGTGGCTCATGGGGAGAGCTTTGTGTTACAGGCCTAGAAATGATGTAATCACATGTAATCACGTCTACCTTCTTTCCCTTGGCCAGAATGCTATTCAAGGTTCCACCTACATGCATGGTGATTGGAGGATGTCATTTCTGGCTTGAAAGTTGTTTTTCAACAACAATTATTTACTATAGAAGGATGGCAAGAGACATTGGTTGAGAATTAGTCAGTTATGCTACAGGAATTATTTCTCTGTGTTTTGTAATTTTTTAAAATTTATATTTGATTGAGCTTAGTCTATGGGAAATGTGAGGACATTAATGAGAAACTTCCTGGAAAGAAAACATTCATTTGCTTTCTCCAAGAAGGAAGAGTTACTACTGACATGGGAACACTTGTGAACTTAGCAATATTTTCAAAACTAACTCTCTCTCTCCCTCCCTCTCTCCCTCCCTCCTTCCCTCTACCCCCCCCCCCGTATTTATTCAGGATCAAGTTTTATTGTTAAAGGAGGAGCTCTCAAAGTATCTAATCTGCCACATTCTACATCAGTGTTCTTAACATGTCTGTCAGTGGTGGAAAGTATCTATACGTACAATATTCAAGTCTAATCTATTTCATTGGCTGCACAACAGCTGGGAATTTAAAATTAAAAGCTATTTACAAATTTCTACATATTCAATATCTGCCTAATACAATTGGATATTTTGGTTAGATTCCATTAGTCTGCCAATCTGATTCAGTAGTAACAGAGACTATAAATCCCTCAGTATAATTGTTGTGGTTAGGTATCATTGAGTTGGTATCCTACTCATAGTGACCCTATATACAACAGGCGAAACACTATTATCAGTGCTTCTCTGCTATTCATAGGGTTTTCAATGGCTGATTGATTTTGGGGAGGGGGTTGCTTGGTCCTTCTCCCAAGCCTACAGCACCTGGTGCTCCCAGGTGGTCTCCTATCCAAGTACTAACCAGGCTTGATGCTGATTAGCTTCTAATATCTGATGGGATCGGTCACCACAGGGCTACGGCTTCCTCAGTACAATAGTAAATACAAATTCAACATATACACAGTACATGCAAACATTGCCCTGTGTTGCTGTAGCATCTTTTTTTCCCAAAGAACTCCCAAATGTTTTCATGTATATTAACTCATTAATCCTTTGGATTTCACAATTTGTTGGGAAGAGATGAAGTTCCTTTAGCCCCCCTTTAGGTATGAGAAAAGCGAGCCTTTTAAGATTGTAGTTGAAGACAGTCTTGCAAAGCCAGGTCCCAGATTTCTTGCCCTGGCCCACATGTTTTTTTCTGTTGTGGCTGCCTTCAGGTCCTTGGAAGCAAAGTTGGTGCACTGATAGTTTTCTCTTATGCTTTGACATTTTCATAGGCTTGTACTAAGGGTCAGGATTAAAAATTCTCCTTAAATCACTTTGAAAAAGGTTCAGTTAACTCTACTAGGTAATTTTACAGACTCCACCAGCCTGAGAGTACCAAGAGTATTACCATCTATTGCTCATCACTCACTGGCTCCATCCTGTTGGTACCCAGGGCTCTGATCCTCAGCAAAGTCCTTCCCCTTCTACAGTTCAGTGTGGACAAAGGTGTGTTGACCGTGGCCCTGTGGAGAGGCCATGTGGCACATTGCTCCAAAGCCCTACCTCATGCTAGAATGGCCCTGCTTCCCTAATGACCGTGAGTAGGCCATTTAACTTCCATCTGGTCACTTATAAAAGAAGAGGGTAGTGATTGTGTACACTGCATAGGGTTTGTGTGAGAATGAAACAATGCTGGGAATGAACCTTTTATCACAGTTGGCTTAGACTTAGTATTGGAAATCTGATAACTGTGATGCTGAAGATCATTTTTGGAGACTTTGATCTGTTAGCCAAGGAGTCAGACCATGGACTCAGATTCCTAGGTCTACAGCTCACCAAGTACACAACCTTGGGATATTGACTCAATCTCTCCAAGATTCTCGTCAATGGAGGTAATAAAGGCATGTGGTTTATAAGATTGGTTTGTACTCACTATTTTTGCCCAATAATACCCTTGCCCTTCTTTACCCCCGCCACATGTACATCTGCCATTTTTGTGGACATCTGACCCATGCCACTGGAAGGACAAGCTGTTGGTGTGGTGTGATGGCCCAGGCCTTCTCATCCCAGGCTCCTTTCTCAATAGCACAATTCTTCTTTCCACCATAAGGGATGGGAATGAACACCGTCCTTGTTGTAAGAGAGACTCTTCTTTCTCAATATTCCACAACAAGAGTTCATCTCAAGCTTTCAGTTGTTGGTAGAGTTTCCATTTAGAGAGAGTACATAGTTTTTGACTGACATGTTGACAACTTATAATTCCCATTCTAATTATGGCTTTGCTGCTTCACGATGGTGTGATCAATTGCCCTCCTCTATGATGGTGGCCGCAAAAGAAGGCTTTACTGCCACTTACTCTTGATATCAAGTCATTAGATGATTAGAAGGGAAGAGAGCAAGGAAGTTATGGTTTTTCTTTAACAGAAATAGCTGCCTTCAATTCACTGATGATTATGTAATCCATTTACATGAATTATCTCTCTTATCATCCTTGGGAAAGAAAAAAAAATTGTGTGATCTATTGTCCTGTCCTGATTTTTAAAGGAAGTACATCCTAGTTTGCTGCAACAATGAGATGGATGTGGGTTTGCAGATTTGGAAACTGGGCCTGGGAATGGGCTGAAGGCTCTGACAATGAAAAAAGAGAATCTGAGTGGCTTGAGGGGCTTGTGACACATCTGGAGGGGAGGGAGTCAGATACCAAAGCTGGGCACTGTGGGGTGAAGAGTGAGAGAGAGGGGTCCTGGGACCCACAAGACCGAGAGAAGAGACTGGGAAACCATGTGTATGGGGTTTTTTGGAGTAGTGCTGTGCCCAGTGGATTGTTAAGGAGCCTTCAGTAAAGTGTACATTGTTCACGAATGCTTTTGTGAGTTGATTATTTCCAGTCAGGGCACAGAAGTGATGGTTTCCACTTCACATTCATTGTGAGGCATAAACAAGAGACAGCACATAGAGTTAGCAATTTCATTAATTAACTTTTCTTCATTTTAACATGAATAAACTGGGAGTCACTCAAGGTGACCAGTGAGTAACTTGGTGGATCTGGGATTCAGTGTGGGCCTCCATCAATTCAAGGCCTGTACACTCACACTTTGTGAAATGGTCCAAATCCACTGTGAACTATGACTTTTCCCCTTTCATGTCTCCTGATTGTACTTCAGAACATATTTAGCAGTAAGCTCAAATGCATAGATTTTATTTTACAAATACTATTTTAGGGCTAGGGATGTAACTCAGTGGTAGAGTACTTACTAAGATTGAGGCTTTCGGTTCAGTCCCCAGCACAGCAAAAAATAAAATAATATTTTAAGATATTGTGGGAGTTGAAATTAAATATCCATTAGTTCCAATCCTAGCTTTGTCACTTAATGGCAGGGAAAACTTAGAGAACTTATTTCACCTGAGTCTTTGTTCTCCAATATGTAGTACATCTGTTACGGAAGGCTAATGTGAGCACATACAGTCCTACAGTGACTTGCAATCATCTAAACAGGAAAACTACTTTCTATTTCTTTAGATACTTTCAGACTCTTCAGATTTAGTCACTGGACTCTTTGGGGAAGAATAGTAAAACCCTAGAGTAAAATCCTAAGCACCAACTACATGTAGACCAAAGGTCTGTGTCATGAAAATGAGGCCCTCTTGGTCATCTGACTCAAACGTCCACCTCAAGTACCTGTGTCTAAACTACCTTAGAAAGATTGGAAATGGAAACCAGAATCATGTATAATATTTCCAGGTGGCTGGGGCATGACTTAATAAATCATTGCTACTTGGTTTTATGTTCAGACCACTTATGTTGAATGTCCATATTCTTAAATCACTTTTTAATTTTTTTTCTTTTGTTGGACTTGTAGAAGTAGACTTACAGGATCCAAGAGTTCATGGAGTACTTAAGGCCCCTGGTAAACATTGCTTGGTTGCTCCTCCAGCAAAAGGCATGTCCACATACATTTCCTATAGCAGTGTGTGCATGCCTATTTCACCACTCTCTCGGATACTATTCCTTTTTGTTTGTCTGTTTGAAAAGTCAAAATTGTGATAATATTACACTCCTTTCTACTTCAACCATTTTGACCACATCAAACCTCTCATAGTCATTAATTCACACAAGGCTTCTGTGGGCAGTATGACTGAGAGAGAGAAGTCTTCTAGGGCCTTAAACTCAAATAGAGAAGATGGAGCAAACAAAGTCCATATAAATAATTACAGGTGTGAGCAGGGTGCGGTGGCGCATGCCTGTAATCCCCGTGGCTTGGGAGGCAGAAGCAGGAGGATTGCAAGTTTGAGACCAGAGGCAGTCTGTGCAACTTAGTGAGACCCTGTTTCAAAAAGTAAAAAAAACGGTCTGGGGGTGCAGCTCAGTGGTCCAGCACTTGCAGAGAATGCAAGCGGGAGGCCCTGGGTTCAACCCCCAGTACCATAAAAAAAAAATTACAGGTGTGAATCCAGACACCTCACACTGTGCCCAATGCTCACCCTTGGTCCAAACCACCTGTAACCAGTCTCCCTGCTTCCATCCTGGCCCTGGGTTGGTTCATGCCACATGCAATTTCCAGGCTCTACCAGATGGACACTAGCCTCTTTCTGCTGAACTTACTACCCCCAGTAGTGTGAGGAATGCCACCAGCCCAGGGTCACCAGGGGAGGGACAGGAAGCTCAGAGGATAGAGGAAAACAAAGATTCATCACTTAAGAGAAGATAAGCTTCAGGATAGAGCCCTTGGCTGAATGTCTCTCGTGTCTGGAAGAATAAGGGCTAGGAACAAGAAATTTTGCTCTCCAAACACCTACTATCCCAAGAAGTTTCTAGAAGGAAAATCCTTCAAACCATTCCCTCATATGTAGAATAAAATATAGGTCCCACATGATGGTGCTACGTGTCATCAGGCCCTGCCTCCACCTCCTGCATGGCTTCCCTTGTTTCCCACCGTCTGCCAGGCACCCCTCCTGCCCAACAGAGGCACCAAGTTCTTTCCATCTTCTTTCTCTAAGGACACTCTTGTCCCATCAGGTTTCAACATGGCTGTCTCTTTGTCATTATTAATACTGCAACTCAGAGTCATCTCTCTTTCAATAGGCATTCTCAGGCTACCAAGCTAAGGCAGCACCCTCTTGCATGGGCTCCTGACCACTCTGCTTTATTTTCTTCATGCTATTTCCTGAACTTGGCTTTTTAACTGTTGACACATTTATTGACTATCATTGCCCACAGCAAACAAGCTTCTTGAGGGCAGAGATTCTGTCTTGCTCACTGTTGTTGTTGTTAGGTGCCCTCAAATTGAGTCCAACTCATAGTGACCCTATGTACAGCAGATCAAAACACTTCTCAATTCTGTGCCTGGCACATGATCTTATTTATATTTAAGCCCATTGTTGCAGACACTGTGTCAATTCATCTGGTGGAGGGTTTTCCCTTTCTCTTTGACCTGCCCCTCTCCTAAACATGATGTCTTTCTCCTGGGATTGATCTCTCCTGACTACATGTCCGAAATATGTAAGACACAGTCTAGCCATTTTTGCTTCCAAGGAGCACTCTGGTTGCACTTCTTCTAGGATAGATCTGTTGGTTCTTGTGGCAGTCCATGGCATATTCAATATTCGTCTCCAGCACCATAATTCAAAAGCATCTATTTTTTTCCTGTCTCCCTTGTTCAATGTCCAGCTCTCACAACCATATGATGGGACTGAAAGTACCATGGCATGAGTCAGATGCACCTTTGTCTTCAATGTGACATCTTTATTTTTCAATACTCTAAAGATACCTTTTGCCACAGCTTTTCCTAGAGCAATGTGTCTTTTGATTTCCTAACTGCTGTTTCCATGGGTGTTGATTATAGAGCCAAGCAAAGCAAAATCTTGGACAACCTCAATCTTTTCTCCATTTATTGTGAAGTTGCATACTGACCCAATCTTTTTTTTTTATTGGAAATTTTTGATGTACACCTTAATGTGATTCATTCTGACATGCTTTTCATTGTGACATTTCCATATATGCATTTTGTTGTACATTATCCACATAGGTTTCCCCGTTACCCACCTGTATGCTTCTCCCCCATCCCCCCCATCAAAGACTTCTCTACCATTTACTTGTCTTTTTATGGTAATATTTTTCTATATAACCTTGGGTTCCAGTTCTGTTTAAGATAGAAACTTTACCTGCAGTGAACTTTCTTTTTACTCTGTCAGAACTATTACACACATTTTCTAGACCATCTATAATAATACTATTCTTAGCTTTTTTTTTTCTTTTGTTATGATCCGACCTTTGTATAGGATTTTTTCCTTCTTATAATTTTGATTCACCTCCCACATATGAGTGAGAACATGTGGTGTTTCTCTTTCTGAGTTTGTGTTCATTCACTTAAAATATTTTTCTCTAATTCCATCCATTTTGCTGCTAATGGCCTTATTTCATTTTTTTTTTGATTGCTGAGTAGTATTCCATTGTGTATAGGTACTATAGTTTTTTTTTTTAATCCATTCTTCTGTTGAAGGGCACTTTGTTTGATTCCATATCCTTGCTGTTGTGAAAAGTGCTGCATTGAACATGGAGATGCAGGTGTCTCTGTGGTATGATGACACATCTCACTTTGGGTAAATTCCCAATAGTGTTATAGCTGGGTCAAAGGGTAGATCTATTTTCAGTTTTTTAAGACACCTCCATATTGACTTCCATAGTGGTTGGACCAATTTACAGCTCTACCAACAATGTAAGAGTGTTCCCTTTTCTCTGCAATCTCGCCAGCATTTGTTATTTGTTTTATTGATCTTGATTGGCCCAGTCTTAAGGATTTTTGTTTTATTGGCATTTAGTTGTAACCCATATTGAAGGCTATGATCTTTGATCTTCATCAGTAAATGTTTTAAATCCTCTTCACTTTCAGCAAGCAGAGTTGCGTCATCTGCATAATGCAGGTTGTTAATGAGTCTTCCTCCAATCCTGACACCGCATTCTTCCTCATAAAGTCCAGCTTCTTGGATTATTTGCTCAGCATATAAATTGAAGAGATAGGGTGAAAGTATACAGCTCTGATGCACACCTTTCTCAACTTTAAACCAGGCAGTGTTTCCTTGTTCTATTCAGACAACTGCCTCCTGGTTCACATACAGATTTCTCACAAGTACAATTTGGTGCTCTGGTATTCCCATTTTCCACATTGTTATCCATAATTTATTATGATCCACCCAGTCAAATGCCTTTACATAGTCAATAAAACATAGCTAGACATCTTTCTGATACTCTCTGATTTTGGCTAATATTCACCTGACATCAGCAATGATGTCCCTGGTTCCCCACCCTCTTCTGAATCCCACTGATTTTCTGGTAATTCATTGTCTACATACTGCTACTGTTGCTTCTGAATGATATTTAGTAGAATTTTGCTGGTGTGTGATATTAATGATATTGTCCTATAGTTTGCACGTTCAGTTGGATCCCCTTTTTTGGGAATAGGCACAAATATGGATCTCTTCCAGTCAGTTGGCCAAGTACCTGTTTTCCAAATCTGTTGGCACAAACATGTTAACACCTCCAGTGCTGCATCTGTTTGTTGGAACATCTCTATTGGTGTCCCATCAATTCCTGGAGCCTTGTATTTCACCAGTTCTTTCAAGGCAGCTTCTGCTTCATCCTTCAACACCATTGGTTCCTCTTCATATGCAACCTCTTGGAATGGTTGGTCATCTACCAATTCTTTCTTGTATAATGACTCTGTATATTCTTCCCATCTTCTTTTGATGTTTCCTGCATCATTTAATATTTTCCCTGTAGAATCTTTCACTACTGCCACTCGAGGCTTGAATTTTTTCTTCACTTCCTTAAG
>VMDO01006165.1:17653-96869 GCA_007922755.1 Pedetes capensis | reverse complement strand
AGTGTGGGAGCACACATCTGTAATCCGAGCACTCAGCAGATTACACAGGAGGATTGCAAACTCCAGGCTAGCCTGGGCTACATAGTGAGACTGTGTCTCAAAAAGAAAAAAAAAATTTTTTCTTATTGATGTGATCCCCTTCCCTAATGCCTTTACCATTGTGAGGTTACTTTTTTTTTCTTTTTTTTCTTTTATTTTATTTTTAATTTTATTTATTTATTTTTTTGTTTGTTTGTTTTTTGGGATTTTTCCCTTCAATGTTGAGGATCAAACCCAGTTCCTGGCACATGCTAGTCAAGGCAAGCACTCTCCCAGTGAACCACATCCCTGGCCCTGTCTTTTACTGTTATTTTAATGGAATCTGGAGGAAGGATTACGTATATGAATTCATTTACCACTTGGAACCAAAAAACCTCTACCCTTTTTCTTTTCTGAGGGGTGAAGGCAGTACTAGGAGGTTGAACCTAGGGCCTTGCACGTGCTGGGCAGGTACTCTACCACTGAGCTGCACTCCCAACCCCTTTTTAATATTTTATTTTGAGATGGGGGGAGGTCTCACTAAGTGGCACAGGCAGTCTCTGGTCTTGAACTTGCAATCCTCCTGCCTCAGTCTATGAAGTTGTTTGGATCATAGGCATGTGCTTTGGGACCCAGCTCCTCTAGCCTTTTAAGATGGGATTATAAAAGAGGATAGTATTGCTATAGCTATTAATAATTGCACCTTTTATTTTTATTTTTTCTTTTTATATTAATATGTTTTTGTTTTAGTTTTTGTGTTACCGAGGGGTTGAACCCAGAGCTTCACACATACTTTACAAATGCTCTACCACTGAGCTGCACCTATAGTCCTTTGGGGTTTTTTTAGTTTTAAGACAGGATCTCACTAAATTGTACAGGCTGCCTGTGGTCTCAAACTTAAAATCCTCCTGCCTCAGCCTTCCAAGTCACTGGGTTTATAGGCTTGCCTCACTGAACCCAGACCATATATTAGTATAGTTTTAATAGAAGACCAAAGTTACCCATAAAGTTGTGTGTTGCCTATAAAATACTATTTTCTTTTTTCACGTGAATAGTTGATGATTCTCAGCCTGTTCGTCTGTTAAGTAAACCTGGAGAATTGAGAAGAGAATATGAAGAGGAAATAAGCAAGGTAGGTGCTAAATGTTCTTTTTTGGGAAAATGGCTGTGGGAATTTTGAGGAAATTCAGTCTCAGAGTTTACTACATATAGTTTTATGTGTTTATATAACTTGTTGTTGTTGTTGTAATTGTTGTTTTTAGGTGCCATCAAGTTGGGTCTGACTTAGTAACCCTATGCACAACATATGAAACACTACCTGACCCTGTGTCATGCCCAGCACTATTGTCATTGCTTCTCCGCTATTCATAGGGTTTTTAATGGCTGATTGTTTTTTGGGAGTGGGCTGCCAGGTCCTTCTCCCAAGCCTACAGCACCCAGTGTTCCCAGGTGGTCTCCCATCCAAGTACTAACCAGGCCTTAATCCTACTTAGCTTCGAAGATCTATGGGATTGGATGCCAGGGTGGCACAGCTACAGGCACTTATACAACTAGTGTCTTGAAATATAATTAGTTTTAATGTACTTGATAAAGGCTCCACCTTCTTTCTCCTCATTCTCCTCCTCCTCTTTTTCTTCTATTTTCTTCTTCTTTTTTTTTTTTTTTCCCTTGGCTTTTTGAGACAAGGTATCACTATGTAGCTCAGGCTAGCCTGGAACTCACTATGTAGTCCAGGCTTGCCTAGGATCTGTGATCCTCTTGAGAACTAGAGTTAAAGGTATGCACAAATATGCCCGGCTCTAAAGGCTCCATTTTAAAACATTTATTCAAAATAGTTGTCAAGTAGCTCTAAGTAATTTGTACATACTTAATGTTCTTAGATGATAGTGATCCTTAAGCATTTAAGAGTGAAGATTTCTTTCATTTTCCTGAAGTTTTGAGCTTAAAGGATAGAGAAGGGGTGATAGATTTTGTTTAGATGAAGAACGTATGCAGAGCTAATTGTAAAGTGTAGTGTAGTGTAGTGTAGTGTAATTGTAAAGTGTAGTGTAGTGTAAAGATGTAGTGCTTATAGTGAACCCTTTGAACTTCACAAGTAAGAGAATACAATTATTCCCTCTACATTCCTGCTTTGTGTAGGAGCTACTGTACAATAAAAATAACATGAGCCCTTACATAATATAAATATTCTAGAAGCCACATTTTGTTTTTTTGAGATAGGGTCTCGCTGTGTAGCCTAGACTGGCCTTGAACTCATGATTCTTCTGCCTCAGCCTCTTGAGTAGGATTACAGGCTAGTAGTCACAATTTAAAAAAATTTTTAGAGCTGGAGATGTAGCTCAGTGGTAGAGCACTTGACTATCATTCCCTGTGTTCCATCCCCAGCATGGAAAGAAAAAAAAAAAGGAAAAAACTTTTAAGGTAAAATTATTTTTAATATTATATTTTATTACACCAAATATTTCTAAAATGTTATTTTACTATATAGTCAAATTATGTAATAAATAAAATTATGTGATATCATAATGGTTTAAAGTATATGTAGTTATATAAAATTGATAATGAAGAATTTTACTGTTTTTATCTTAGTTTTAAAAATATTTTGTATATTTTGCACTTAAAATACATCTCAGCTAGGTTCATAGTGCACACCTATAATTACAGTGACTCAGGAGGCTGAAGCAGGAAGATTGCAAGTTCAAGGCCAGAGCCAGTCTGCACAGTTTAGTAAGACCAAGTCTCAGAATAAAAAAATAAAGGGGAAAAAGGCGGCAGCTCAGTGGTAGAACACTTGCCTAGTTAGGACTGGGGAAAAAAAATCTTAATTTAGATGAGCCACATTTCAAGTGTCCCTTGGCTACATAAACTAGTCCTTACTGTATTGGACTGTGTAGGTCTAGAAGACCTAATAAGTAGTTATAAATAATTCTGTTAACCTAATTGTCAACATATAGTCTAAGCAGTGTCCTTAGGAAGGGTTTTAAAGGAATAATTTAATCTTTATGGCCATACAGTGGGAACAGGCTGTGTAGGATACTTTTAACTACAAGTAAAAGAAAATATGCTGGGAGATTAAGCTCAGCAGTAGAGCACTTGCGTAGCATGTGTGATACCCTGGGTTTGATGCCTAGCACCATAAAAAATAGAAAAGAAGAAAATTCAGATTATCATAAAAGCCTTATATAGTGGCTCACACCTGCAATCCCAGGGACTTGAGAGGCAGAGGCAGGAGGATCTCAGATTTGAGGCCACGGGCAGCCTGTGTAATTTAATGAGACTGGTGGGCACCGTGGTGCACACCAGTAATCCCAGGGACTCGGGAGGCAGAGGCAGGAGGATCGCAAGTTTGAGACCAGAGGCAGTCTGTGTAATTTAGCAAAACCCTGTCTCAAAAAGTAAAAAAAAAAAAAAAAAAAAAAGTAGGCTGGAGGTGCAGCTCAGTGGTACAGCACTTGCAAAGTATGCAAGCACGAGGCCCTCATTTCAACCCCCAGTACCGCAAAGGAAAAAAAAAAAACTTAATGAGACCTTGTCTCAAGATAAAAGAATAAAAAAATGGGTTGGGGGTGCAGTTTTAATTCTTTGCTAACCTCTATGAACTGATTTTATGTTTAGGTCAATATCAAGATAGCTGTATAATTGCAAACCTAAGCTGTGTAAACAATAAGCGGAGGAAAAGGAAGCACTCTCTTCTTATAGCTTTCCTTGAAGAGCAAGAAAACACAGAAGTCCTTTAACAAACTTTCCCTCAGGTCTCATTTGCTTGAGTTAGATGAAGGATTTTATTTCCCCTGGTACTGGAACCAGACCCTTGCACATGCTAGGCAAGTGCTGCACCACTGAGGTGTACCCCTATCCCCTTTTTTATTTTTTATTTTAAGGCAAGGGCTCACTAAGTTGCTCAGGCTACTTTTGGCCTCAAACTCTCAATCTTCTTGCCTCAGCCTCCTGAGTCACTGAGATTATAGGCATTGCACTCTAACACCTGGCTAAAGGACTTATTCTTGAATAAAATCCTTTGGATTACTAAAGTGGCTCTTATATAATTTCCTTTAGTATAGTTTGAATGACTGCAAGCATGGCCATGGCTTCTAGAATCTGAATTGGAGTTTCTGCCACTTACTAATCTAAGAAAGTTATTTGCTTTTCTGTTTCTATTTCCTCCCCCTACAAATCATGTAATGGCCATTATATTTGCTTGTTCAGTATCTCTTTCATTCCTATACACAGTGTTTGAGGAGTGACCCTGATTTCAAGGATTGGCTCTGATTAGTCTAAGTCATTGTTTATCACTCTGTCCCCTTTGCTAGGGTTTTTGGTTCAGGAAGCTAGGTCTGCCTTACTAAGCAGATGGCATTCAATTAACTGAAGAAATTATTACCAAAAAAAACTTCCACATATCTGTGGCAATGTAGTAGAGACTGTGATAAGGAGTAACGAGAGGAGGTGTGGGTCTTTAATCAAGAATTCATTGGCTGACTGGGGAAGGCTTCTAGAGAAAACCTTCTTGAACTATCCTGCTGGAATTTGCCTCTCCAAATTTGTATTTCGTTTGAGCTAATGAAATTCTTGCTAATTTGTTCTATTTTTTTCTTTTACTATTATTATGAAATGTTGCAAATATATTTAAAAGTTCAGAGAAGGACACTCTTTATTGATCACTTTTAAGGTGGAGGCAGAGCGACGAGCCAGTGAGGAAGAAGAAAATAAAGCCAGTGAAGAATTCATACAGAGATTGTTGGCAGAGGAGGAAGAAGAAGAAAAAAGACAGGCAGAAAAGAGGCGAAATGAGATGGAAGAACAAGTGAAAAATGATGAAGAACTAGCAAGAAAGCTAAGCATTAATATTGTAAGTTTTCAGAGAGAACTATGAAGTATTAACATTCCTATTGCTTTGACTATGTGGTTTTCAAAGAACTGAAGATATCAGTTATTAATAGCTTCCTCAGTAGGAGCTATTGAGGATATCTTTGCTGTACTTCAGAACAAAACTTTTTAATGACAAACTTTGCTGTAGGAAACACTTGTGTATTGTTATGTACCATGATCAGATTCCTTTTTTTTTTTTTTTTTTTTTAAGTGGTGCTAGTGATCAAACCCAGGGCATAACTCTTTTGTCACTGAGCTACACCCTCAGCCTGATTCTAATTTGTTTTGCTGGGGGTTTTTTTGGTTTTGGTTTTGTTTTTTTGGTGGTGGTGGTGTTTTTTTTTTTTTTTTTTTTTTTTTTTTTTTTTTTTTTTTTTTTTTTTTTTTTTTTTTTTTTTTTTTTTTTTTTTTTTTTTTTTTTTTTTTTGGTTTTTTTTTTTTTTTTTTTTTTTTTTTTTAGGAATTGAGGGTTGAACCCAGGGCCTTGTGCTTGCATGCTTTGCAAGTGCTGTACCAATGAGCTGCACCCCCAGCCCATTTTTTTTACTTTTTGAAACAGGGTCTTGCTAAGTTATGTAGATTGCCTCTCGTCTCAAACTTGCAATCCTCCTGCCTCTGCCTCCTGAGCTGCTGGGATTGTAGGCATGTGCCACCGCACCTGGCTCTGTTTTGCTTTTTTGAGGGCAAGGTCGTTTTGTAGCCCAGGTCAGCCTTGAACTCATGATCCTGCTGTCTTAGCTTCTTGAGTCCTGGAATTACACCACTATGCCCAACCTGATTGGGTTTTTTTTTGGGTATTTTCATTTGTTTTTTTGGTGCTGGGGAACAACTTAGGGTCTTGAGTATGCTGGACAAGCACACCATCACTGATCTACATCCCCAGCCTAATTCTTAAGTAATATGTTAAACCTGGTGTTTTCTGTTTTGTTTTTTAAATCTTAACTGTAGTTGAATGACTGTACGAGAAAATCAAAGACAGAATGATAAAACACATACTTTAAGACCAAAGGATAATGGGACCCAGTGGCCTATGTGGTGGAATCACTTGGGATTCTTTTAAAATACAAACTTGCATATTCTCATTCTCTCTCTTTCCCTCCCCTCGCCCCTGCAATTGTTGTTGTTGTTGTTGTTGTTGTTGTTGTTGTTGTTGTTGTTAGGTGCTGTCGAGTTGGTATCAACTCATAGCAACCCTCATAGGGTTTTCAATGGCTGATTGTTTCATGATTGCCTTGGGAGTCGATTGCCAGGCCCTTCTCCCATTTTTGCGGTGCTGGGAATTGAACTCGGTACCTCAGAGACTGCAGCGTAGTGTTCTACCAACTGAGCTAAATTCCAGCCGTCCTCCCCTGTAATACTGGGGCCTTAACCCAGGGCCTCATGCATACTTTACAAGTGCTCTGCCACTAAGCTGCACCCCTAGCTCCTTTTTAATGTTTTATCTTGACACAGAGTCTTGCTAAGTTACGCAGACTGCCTCTAGCTTTGAACCTGCAATCCTCTTGCCTCTGCCTCCTGATTCACTGGGATTATAGGCATGCACTACCATGCCCCGCTCATATCTACTTTAAATCTATTGAATTGGAATCTCTAGGCTGAGACTTAGGTAATATTATTCCAGAGGTATCTAGGGATGTCTAAGACATTCAGGTTAGAGAGCCTTTGAAAATATAATTCCTCTGCTTTCAAACATCAGATATCTTAAAATGTATTTACTAAAATGAGGTTTACATTGAATTGGGATTTTTTTTTCTTGTTTGAGTATCTTAACATTCATAATAATACACTCAAGTTTTGTGGATTGTATGCCTTTTTTTTTTTTGGTGGATGTGTGGTTTTTTTGAAATGGTCTTGCTGTGTAGCCTAGGCTGGGTTGGAACTATGTAGACCAAGCTGACCTCAACCTTGTGGCAATCTGCCTGCCACAGCCTCCACAGTGCTGCTGGGATTACAGGCATGTACTACCACACCACGCTTGTATGCCATTGTGTGTGTATATATACATATATCCTTTTCCCAATTTGAGTAGAATACATTTAGAAAGACACACAATCAAGAAATTACTCACATTGACCAATAAAATAATAAATAGAATGTTGTTGAGTGCTCTCGAGTCAGATTGACTCATAGTGACCCTGTATACAACAGAATGAAACACTACCCAACACTCTGCCATGCACACGATCTTTTTATGTTTGAGGTCAATGTTGCAGCCACTATATTCTTCTCATTTGTAGTCATGTTGCATCAGCAAAAGAAGGTCCCGGGGGCTTTACTCCATTCCTGCCATTAATGTCAACCGTACTTTGAGGAGGCGATTCTTACTGTCATTTTCTTGAATGCTTTCCACCCTAGGGGCCTCATTTTCTGGCACTGTATTTGACAGTGCTTCTCTACTATTCATGGGGTTTTTAGTAGCTAATTGTTTTGAGAATAGGCTCCCAGGTCCTTCCTAGTCTGTCTTAGTCTGGAAGTTTAGCTAAAACTTGTCCACCGTGGTTGGCCTTGCTGGTATCTGAAATACTGGTGGCATAGCTTTCAGCATCACAGGAACATGCAAGCCCCCACAGCACAACAAGCTGATAGACACATGGAGGAATAAATAGAATAGAGAAGAAAATATTTCGAAGAGTAGAATTTAGAGTCACCTATTCCTTCCTTTCAAGTGTCTATTGTTCTAATACTTCTAGTTTTCACATGGAATTATAAGAGATTTATTGAAATTTTAGACAATTTTTGGTTTAATGTGAAAGTTTGGTGATGATGCACACTTACATAAACTTCTGTGTAAAACTAATGTTTACTCCAGATATGTCCACAGCTCATTAAATTTTCCCCTGTAGATTCGGGTAGTTATAATTATGTGAAACTATTAGCTAATGAGATTAGTATGCCTTTTTTTGTTTGTGTATGCTTTATAGCAAGAATGTAATTAATTTAGACCAACTTGGATGAATTTAATTTTGTTTACGTAGCCATCCTTCAGTATCTGAAAGGAATGAGTTCCAGGGCCCCCATGAATACAGAAACCCAAGGATATTCAACTCTCTTATATAAAATGGCATTGTTGTTGTTGTTGTTGTTAGGTGCAGTCAACTCGGTGTCCAAGTCATAGTGACCTTACATACAACAGGCAAAACAGTATGGTTAGTGTTTCTCTGCTACTCAGGGTTCTCAATGGCCGATTATTTTGGGGGAAGGAATAGGTTGCCAGGTCCTTCTGCCACAGATATCCCACCTGGTATTCCCAGGCAGTCTCCCATCCAGGTACTAACCAAGCCAGACCCTGCTTCACTTCCAAGATCTCATGGGATCAGATGCCACAGTGGTTTGGTTACAGGCATAAAATGGCATAACTTTGCGTATAACCTACATACATCCTCTTGTGTACTTTATCGCTAGAGTAATTATGATATCTAATACAATACAAGTAGTTGTTATACTGTATTATTATTATTTGTTGTTGTTGTTAGGTGCCATCGAGTTGTGTCCAACTCATAGCAACCCTCAAAGGGTTTTCAATGGCAGATTATTTTTTTCGGGATTGCCTTGGGAGTGGGTTGCCACGTCCTTCTCCCGTTTTTGCAATGCTGGGAATTGAACTTGGGACTTCAGAGACTGCAGAGCAGCGCTCTACCAACTGAGCTAAATCCCAGCCCACTGTATTGTTCAGGGAATAATAATGAGGAAAAATGTCTGTACTGCTCAGTATTCTTCAAAGAATGTATAGAACTTAAATATAATTCCTAAAAAATTATTTTATCAAACCGGGTGCAGTGGCACACACCTGTAATCCCAGCAACTTGGGAGGTGGAGGCAGGAAGATAGTAAGTTCGAGACTAGAGTCAGTCTGCATAATTTAGCGAGACCTTGTCTCAAAAAGTAAAAAATGGGCTGGGCGTGCAGCTCAGTGGTCCAGCACTTACAAAGCATGCAAGCGTGAGGCCCAGGGTTCAACTCCCAGTATTGCCCAAAAAAAAAAAAAAATTCATCTTTCATACAGTTCTCTTTAATATTGTCTCTCATGCTTTTCTTACTGAAGAACAATTTGTATGAGGGAAGTATCCTGGCTTGTCCCTTGAATTCCAGAAAATCTGATCCAGTCACAACTAAATCACAAAAGAAAAGTAAGAACAAAGAAAGAAATGCTGGAGATATTCAGAAGTAAGTAAACATGACTTTCAATTATTTATTGGTCATCTCCTGTATTCCTTTATTTATTTGCTTGTGTATTTATTTATTCATGTAGACCACCAATCATTGGAGTTTTATCCATAAACTCCTCTTAAAAATGCAAATCTGTTGATACATTAAGTAATAAGATCTGGTTGGAAGTCTAATAATTTGTATATCAAAGTAGAAATGATTATAGATGATATATCTGGTTTGACTGCGAAGCGTCCCCCAAAGGTCATGTGCTTTAACTGTATACAGTCTAGCACTGTTTGATGCTATCTGCCTTTTAAGATTTTTTTCAAGAATTAAGAGACATTCACTTTGGACTTTTACTTACTGTTGTATTGTCTTTTTCACTAAAATATCAATACTCAACTTTCCCTCCCTGTTGTCCCCCAGTGGAACCCAGGGCCTTGAGTATGCTAAGCAAGTGCTCTACCACTGAGTTATGCCTTTAGTCCTGTAATACTCAAAGTTTCAAGTTTTGTCCTAGAGTTAGATCAAAATATCTGAGACCTGGAGATGAAATGCACTCTGATAAATCACCCTGTCAGCAAACTAGAGAACTTTAGGCTTTATCATATTGAGTACATACCACCTGTGTTTTTAAAGCATTCAAATTTTGGTAAACCTTCTTTTTTTTTTTTTTTTAAGGTACTTGTCACCTAAATGTCAGTTTAGATCAGCATCACAGTCTGAAGACAAGAAAAACTCCATATCTGAGGTATGTTGATGCTGAAGATGTTCTTATATAGGCAAGTTAAGTAATGCTATAGATTACTAGAACCTGTGGTTTCCTAACTTTTTTAAAGGCACTATGTTGTTGTTGTTGTTGTTGTTGTTGTTGTTGTTCTTAGGCGTCTTCCTGACTCATAGCAACCCTCATAGGGTTTTCAATGGCTGATTATTTCGGGATCACCTCGGGAGTGGATTGCCACGTCCTTCTCCCATTTTGGGGTGCTGGGAATCAAACCCAGGACCTCAGAGACTGCAGAGTGGCACTCTACCAACTGAGCTAAATCCCAACCCAAAGGCACTAAAGTTATTGGAATAACCTTTCTTAGTCTTCTGAAGGTCACTGAGACTAGGGGTTTGATATTTGAGTCTTTGCAGGAAGTGTGGTCTCTGTCAGCTATTCAACTATGCTTTTATAATGTGAGAGCATGCATAGTTAGTATATGAACAAATGAGCTTATCTTGTTCCAAAAAATACTTTCTTTACAAAATTTTCTTCATGAAACCCAGGCAGCAGGCTGGATTTGATCCATTGGCCATAGTTTCCTAATCCCTGACCTAGATAATTAAACATACAAAACTAAATAGGTTACACCTGGCACCAGTTTCACTTAGAAGATTATAAGATGGGAATAAAAGCATTCAAACAGTGCAGCATAAGGCATGTCTGTTCAGCAGGAGTCCTCACAGCCAAGCTATTAAGTAATGGCACTAGAAACAAGACCAAAGAATTACCAACCACTCAAGCCCCACACTCTATAAGAGTTGATTATTGCCAGGCATAGTTTTGCACACCTGTAATCCCAGCACTCAGGAGGCTGAAGCAAAAGGATCTCAAGTTTGAGGCCAACCTAGGCTTCATAGTGAGACCCTATCTTAAAAAACAAAAACAAACAAAAAAGCATTATTTCTGCTAACAACTCATGGATGTACCTTCTGGGATTCTAGTAAAGAACACACTCAGTGAAAAGAGTTACAAGTCACTTCAAGCTTTGGCTTCCTACTGGTATTTATAGAGCATTCATAATCCTATCCTGCAGTCCTACCACTGCCACGTCTGATCCTGTCAGATCTCAGAAGCTAAGCAGGGTTGAGCCTGGTTAGTACTTGTATGGGAGACTGCCTGGGAACACCAGGTGCTGTAGGTTTGGGAGAAGGACACAGCAACCCATTCCCCCCAAAACAGTCATCCATTGAAAAAACTATGAATAGCAGAGAAGCACTGACAGTAGTGTTTTGCCTGTTGTATATAGGGTCGCTATCAGCCGGACACCTGAGTTGACACCACCTAACAACAACAACAACAACAACAACAACATAATCCTAGCACAGATGCAGTTCACCGATCTGGGGTCCTTTTTACCATAAGCTCTATGACCTAGTAATACAGGCAGCATTTCACCTTTATGAGGTTTCCAGGAAAATAGAATTAGGAAAGGAGAACTAATGCCACCGTCAGTTTCCTACATAGAAATTTTGTTAACTAGGCGGGCACAATGGTGCACGCCTGTAATCCCAGCAGCTCGGAAGGCGGAGCAGGAGCCTCGCAAGTTTGAGACCAGAGGCAGTTTGCATAACTTAGGAAGACCCTGTCTCAAAAAGTAAAGAAATGAGCTGAGGGTGCAGCTCAGTGGTCCAGCACTTGCAGAGCATGCAAGCGTGAGACCCTGAGTTCAACCCCCAGTACCACAAAAAAAGAAATTTTGTTAACTCTTTTCTCACAGATTCCTATTTTTTTTTCAATGCAGCTGGGTGATTTGTAGCATTTAGTCTTTCTCAACTGTGAACTCTATAAGGTAGTTATCCTTCTTGTATCCATTTTATAACTAAGGAAACTGAGGCACAGAGCTTTTGACAGACTTGCTTAAAGTCTGAAATAAGTTAATAGAGGGAAAGATTAATGTCCACATAGTTTGGCTCATACTAGAACTGAGGATGGGTGGAAGAGGCATTGTAAGGCAGGACATCTTTCCTTCCCCAGTGTCATATTCACAGCAAAATTTAAGTGGGCAGTCTAGAATTTGGCCAACCCAAACCACATTGGTTCATAAAAAGACTGTCAAGAATAAGAAGTGCTGTCAGTAATGATAAATGGAAAGCTAAATAGACAAGAACAGGTGTAAGATCTCCAAAATAAAGGAGTAATTTTCATTTTGAGGCAGATTCTCACTAAATCCTTTCTTCTTAAGGCTTTCCCATTGTCAAAATAACTTTAGGTCTTGATTTAACTTAAGACTCTAAGTGAGAAGAATTATACTGACTAAAGTCTTTACCTAAGATTTAGATAAAAAGTATCTTTCCCTAGCCTCTGATTTTAGTGCTTCTTTTAATTTTGAATGTATAGAGCAAACCACAGTACTGTTAGCAGTGACTGTGACTTTGTCATTGATGTTGTTGTTGTTGTTGTTAGGTGCCATCAAGTTGGTATCCAACTCACAGCGACCCAACATACTACAGGCGAAACACTGTTGTCAGTGCTTCTCTGCTGTTCATAGGGTTTTCAATGATGGATTGATTTTTGGGAGTGGGTTGCCAAGTCCTTCTCCCAAGCCTGCAGCACCTGGTGTTCCCCACCTGTCTCCCATCCAAGTACTAACCAGGCCTGACCCTGCTTAGCTTCTGAGATCTGATGGGATCAGATGCCACAGGGCTATGGCTACAGGCTCATCATTGATAGAATACACAAATATTGCTTGGGCTTGGTGGCACAGGCCTTTATTTCTAGCACTCAGGAGATTGAGGAAGGAGAATCTCAACTTCTAGGCCAGCCTGGACTACATAGTGAGACTCCAGCAAAAAAAAAAAAAAAAAAAGAGTTAAAAAAAAAAAAGCATGGGTATTTTCATATCACACTACATTTGTTACAGATGTCTTGAAATATGTACTAATCAGCTGTTGCTGTAGCAGAAATACTAACAAACAAACTTATGGAGGAAGAGGTTCATTGGGAGCTGATAATTAGAGAATCAGTTCATAACGGTGGCAGGGCAGGCATGGCAGCATTGACAGCAGGGCCTGTATTCCATGACTTCATGGCATAATGGACCTGGAACACAGAGACCAGGGCTATGGGTCCTAGATAAAACCTCCAAAGGCCCACCCCTGAAGAGCTACGTCTGCCAGAGGTCCACCCCCGTGAGCTACTTCCCTAAAGCAAGAGTCTGACCACCAAATATTTCATCACTTGTCAGGACAGAGCCAACCACTGGGAACTGAATGTTAAAGCACATGACCTTTGGGGGACACTAAATATTCAAACCATGACATATCATGTATAATGATTTCTACTTTGACATTCAAGTTATTAGATTTCCTACCAGATCTTATTTAGTGTATCAATGTTGTTAGGTGCCATTAAGTTGGTTCCGACTCATAGTGACCCTATGTACAACAGAATGAAACACTTCCTGACACTGTGCCAGGCCTGGCACTATTGTCAGTAATTCTCTGCTATTCATAGGGTTTTCAGTGGAGTATTGTTTCGGGAGGGGATTGCCATGTCCTTCTCCATAGCCTGCAGCACCTGATGTTCCCAGGTGGTCTCCCATCCAAGGACTAACCAGGCCAACCCTGCTTAGCTTCTAAGATCAAGCAGGATTGGGTGCCAGGGTGCTATGACTGCAGTCCAGTGTATCAATAGATGTACATTTGTATTTTAGTAATTGTGTTATAAATTCTATCCTTTGTAAGGCTTTGTGTCTCAATTTTTGCATTTAAAAGTAATCTTAGCTGGACACTGTGGTGCACACCTATAACCCTACCTGCTTGAGAAGGCTGAGGCAGGAAGATCACAAGTTGAAGGCCAGAAGCAACTTATACAACTTAGGGAGACCCTGTCTCAAAATTAAAAAGGAGATAGGGTGTTGCTCAGTGGTACGACACTTGCCTAGCATGTGCAAGGCCCTGGGTTCAAACCCCTAGTACTACAAAAGATAATTAATTAGTTATTAGTTTAAAATATTCTTCTTGCTGGGTGCAGTGGCACACACCTTTAATCTACAACTCGGGAGGCTGACGGAGTGGGTAAATTCCCGGCCAAAGGCAGTCTGCATAATTTAGTGAGACTCTGTCTTAAAATAAAAAGTAAAAAATGGGCTAAGAATGCAGCTCAGTGGTAGAGCACTTGCAAAGCATGGATGAGACCCTGGGTTCAACCCTCAGTATTGCAAAAGAAAAAAAAAAATTCTTACTGGCTGGTGATATATCCCAGTGGTATAGTGCTAGCCTAGTGTGCATGGGACCCTGGGTTCCAGCCCCAGCACCACCCAAAAAAAAAAAAAAATCTTGAGATCTGTGGTGCCATCTGCCTGTGGTCCCAGCCCTTGGGAGGCCAAAGTGGGTGAATCACGTGAGCTCAGGAGTTTGACACCAGTTTGGGCAACCTAATGATACTCTATCTCAAAAATAAATTAATTAGCTGGGTACAGTGGCACATGCCTGTAATCCCACTGATTTAGAAGGCTGAGGCAGGAGGATCATGTGTTCAAGACCAGAGGGAGCCTGCACAACTTAGTGATACCCTGTCTCAAAATAAAAATGGGGCTGAAAATGCTGCAGCTCATTAGTGAAACACCTTGGGTTCAATCTTCCATGACTGAAAAGAAAAAATTAGTTAAATGATATTCTCAGAAGAGGTCTGTCTAGAAGCTTCACCAGAATGCCAAGAGAGGTCCAAAGCACAAAAAGGGCTTAAAAAACTCTGGGCTAGAAGAAGTTAATAAAATGGAAGAGGTCAGGTCCTGGCTCCTGCTACTGGTCGTATGTATAATATGGTGTGTGGTTTTTAATCTGTAGGTTTTCGTGGGTGTGAAAATGAAT
This sequence comes from Pedetes capensis, assembly GCA_007922755.1. NCBI lineage: Eukaryota > Metazoa > Chordata > Mammalia > Rodentia > Pedetidae > Pedetes > Pedetes capensis. The sequence goes on along the minus strand of VMDO01006165.1, from coordinate 82,253 downwards.
TAATGTTTTAATTGGCACATGGGATAAAAATACTATTAAAAAGTAATTATGATGCACAAGGCCCTGGGTTTCAATCCTCAGTAAAGCGCTGCCCCCCCCCAAAAAAAAAAAAAAAGAATTAGAGATGGGGGTATAGCTCAGAGGTAATATACTCGCCTAGCATGTATAAGGCCCCGGGTTTGATCCCCAACTCTGCTAAAAAGAGAACGAGGGAGAATATACCTTATTGGTAATACATAGAATGTATACTGACAGTTCAGCTGTGGTATCAGTGTTCTGATAGTTTCCTCTTGTGTACTCAGTATTTTCATTTTCTATAGGAAATGGATTATAGTGATGTGAAGAGCCCTATGTGGCACGACATGGAAATTGAAGAAGGTATGCCAACACTTTCTGCACAAACATGCCTTGAAACTCAGGAACAAGGTACAAAATCCTCAGTACAGTCACCTGTGCCATCGTTATGTGCTTATGATGCACAACAGTGCCTTGAAGGAGAAATCAAAACAATATCAAACAATCATGATAAAGAATTATGTGTTACAAATCATGAGGAACCTAAAAGCCAAGTTCCCTACTCTAAAGAAGGCGCACTTAAGCCTTGTGGCAAAATGGAGAATGGATGCACTAAATCAGGTATGACACAGATAATTACAGAGAACACAGTTCCAACAGAAAATAAAGAGTCTCATCTACTGATCAGTAAAGATATTTCCAAAAGAAAAAACCAGGAATCTTCATTTGAAGCTGTCAGAGATCCAAGCTTTTCTGCAAAAAGAAGGAAAATGTTCCCCAAATCTTCCTCAGATCAAGAGGAAACAGAAATAAATTTTACCCAAAAACTGATAGATTTGGAGCATCTACTTTTTGAGAGACATAAACAAGAAGAAGAGGATAGGTTATTAGCGTTACAACTTCAGAAAGAGATGGATAAAGAACGAATAATGCCAAACCGGCAAAAAGGATCCCCAGATGAATATCCATTACGGGCTACATCCTCACCTCCTGACAAATTGCTAAATGGACAGAGGAAGAGTTCCAAAGACAGGACATTCAAAAAGCAAACTGAAACAGAGCATTCAAAACCTCAGAGAGGCTCAAGAGATGAAAATTGGCAACCTTTTTTGAAAGTCCAGTTGAAGCATTCAGTTAATGGAAAAAAGTTGCCAAATTCTACTAGAGATCATTGTAATGTATCTAAAAGTGCTCATTCCCTACAACCTAGTAATTCACAGAATAATATTTTTCAGATGTTTCAGAAATATAAAAAGTAATGCATGGGTAAAGGGAGTGTTATGTAATCTAGTAAAGCTGGATTGTACAGCTCTCTCTTCTATCATAGAATATAAATTTGTTATTAATTTCTGCTCTGTGAGCATAACTCACTGTCTTTAAAGAACTGTGTGATTATAAAGGAAGAATGTGCCATACTGTGATAAACAAGGGTCCTTATTCTTTCCACTGTTAGTAACTGATGTGTACTAAGTTTGACAATCCTTACAGATATAAAAATGCTTTGGTCAAGTACTTTATTGTCAAAAAGTCTTGAAGTGCCATTCTCTTAACAAAAATGCATGTTTCATGGCCTTTTCTTTTTGTGGTTAATAGTAATCAAAGCAAGATTATACTCTATCAAGTGGTTAAGGAATCTGTGTAGGGTTTAAAATTTTAGATTGTCTTGCTACTTTCCTTTGTATTTACGGAGCACTTGAAATGTATCTTCCGTCACACTAAAGTAATTAATTTCTGTCTCTAGTAGCATTTCTTTTGATTTAAAATGGATTAGAATCAGCGCTAAATCAGACTTTCCTAGAAAATTAGTTCAGTTGACAGAAAAGCAACTAGAAGTTGAGAGATGGGATGGGTAAAAGGAGTGTATTGGCAGTTTGGGAGCATTGGAACTGAATGAGTAATCAGAACTGGATCTAGACTGGAGGAGCAAGATTCTTTTGGTAGAATATTCCCCCTCATCCTTTCTTGCTAAATGACACAGAAAACCTGTTGATTTTACAGCTTCTCACACCATACTATCTGACGTAAAAATCAAAATTAGTTATCTGAATTTTTAGAAATCCATATTTCAACTAATCTGCTATTCCAGAAAACAATAGGAATTTACTGTAAGAAAGTCATATCATAATGTGGAATCTGAAACAACTATGTTTATTTCCTTATCATTTGTATTGATACTGACTTTTATTTATAAGTTTATGTAGGTTTTGCTCTGTCTTACCCCAGAAAGTTAACTCAGAAGGCATTCATTTCATTTTGTAAAATTTAACCTAGAAAATATTGATCTTTTATTTCATTAATATGAATAACTTTTAGCAACCTATAGTTTTAACGTTTCTGCTGATGTCTAGTCATCCATTCAATACAAACAGATGATAAACTGTCCTAGTGAAAATTCTGGCTTCAATATGGTATGATTTTGTGATTGAAATTCCTTTAATCTCTGCATACTTGATGACATCTGTGTGAATACTGATTGGGTAATTATGGGTAGAATTCTACAAATTTGAAATTCGGTTTACCCTTTCTCCAAAAAAAGAAAAAAAAAGATTGCCCTTTTGAGTAATGATTGGTGAAATGAAGTAGAGTCAGAAACTAAACTGTGTTAGACTAAAGTCTATCTTATCAAATCAATATTTTTCAAAAAACGGTTTCACTTAATATTTTAGGAAGTCATTGTTGGAACTCCTCACATTAAAAATTATCTAATTAAATCTTCTAGGAATAGTTCATGACTGAAAAGGAAAGAAAAAGATTGGTCATAGTGTGATATATTTAGTATTTATATACTTAACCAGTTACTTGTCTGTGAAGAAGACTTCCTCCCTAAAGTTGGTTTTAAGATAAATTTTTATTTCTCTGTAAGCTTTCTGTTATTCCTTCTGTGTATGCCTTTTTATTAGAAACTAATAAATGTTTTTTGTCAGTCCTTAGAAGGTACTGCTACTTTTTCTTCATTTTTATGGAAGAGATATTAGAATGTTTAATTTCTTAGGGAGTACTAAAGTTGTGCACATGTTGATAATCTGAAAATTAAAAGAATTATTAAAAATAAAAATTGACTGTTATGCATATTTTACCACACTTTAAATAAAAATTGGCTGCATTAAAAATTAGAAGTTTGATTGTTGGGCACAGTGGCACATGCCTGTAATCCCAGCAACTCGGGAGGCAGAGGCAGGAGGATTGCAAGTTAGAGACCAGAGGCAGTCTGCGTAATTTATGGAAACCCTGTCTCTAAAAGTAAGAAAATGGGCTGGGGGTGCAGCTCAGTGGTACAGCAAGTATAAAGCATGTAAGTGCAAGGCCCTAGGTTCAACCCTCAGTACTGCAAAAAAAAAAAAAAAAAAAAAAAAGTTCTAGCCAGTCAAGATGGTGCACACATATAATCCCAGTACTTGGGAGCTAGAGGCAGGAATTTCATGAATTTAGGACCTGTGCAAGCAGGACCTAGGACCCTGAGTCAAAATTTAAAAAGGGAGGGTAGGGGTACAGCTCCATGGTAGAGTATCTGCCTAACATGTTTGAGGCCCTGGGTTCAGTCCCCCAGTACTGGGGAAAAAAGAAAAGACAGACAAAAACCAACAACTCAGTAGGAAAATTATAAAATTTAGCTTCCCCAAAAACATCATTCTCAGAAAATGTAAGTGGCCTTTTGTTTTTCTATGTAACCCAGGCCAGCCTCAAACTCACTATGTGGTCCAGGGTAGCCTTGATCTTACATTCCTCCAGCCTCAGCCTCCCAAGTGCTGGGATTACAGGTGTCTACCACCACATCTGGTGATAAATGGCTCTTAAACATTGAAAAAATGTAAAGTATCACTTACATGTTTTCCAGCCTTCAGATTAGTAAAGATGGAGGCTATTTGATATTCTGTTCTTTTTGTGTATGTATGTGGTGTGTTTGTAAATTTTGCATGAGTTGTGGGAAAACAGACATTCCTATGCATTGCTTGGTATGAATTGTTAGTTGTTAGGTGCCATCGAGTCGGTATCCGACTCATAGTGACCCTCTATACAATAGGGGAAACACTATTGTCAGTGCTTCTCTGCTGTTCATAGGGTTTTCAATGGCAGATTGATTTTTGGGAGGGGGTTGCCAGGTCCTTCTCCCAAGCCTACAGCTTCTGGTGTTCCTAGGCGGTCTCCCATCCAGGTACTAACCAGGCCCGACCCTGCTTAGCTTCCGGGATCTGACGGGATTGGATGCCACAGGGCTACAGCTGCAGGCTGGTATGAATAGGAAATTGAAAATTCCTGCAGAGGATTTTCAAATCTTCTAGGGATTTCTTAAAGCTCTCCACATGTATGCAGAATACATGTACAAGATTTTTTTCTATGGGATTGTTTGTAATAATAAGCTTAAAAACAACCTTACTGTCCATAATAGAAACTTAAGTTATGGGAAATGTAATACTGTACAGCAGCTTGAAAAATCTCATGAAAAGAACTGTAAAATAAAGTAAAAAATACAAAATGTAGAATAGAATATATAGTGTGTAATCATTTGTCCAAAAAAAAAATAAACATATTTACATAAAATAGCTCAGAAGGAGAAACAGTTATAACTTATGGGGAGAGGAACCAGGTGGCTGGGAAATAGGAGTGAAAGAACAACTTTTCACTTTATACTTTATTGTCCTTAGGTGCCGTCGAATTCGACGCATAGCAACCTTCAGAGGGTTTACAATGGCTGATTGTTTCGGGATTGCCTCGGGAGTGGACTGCCATGTCCTTCTTCCATTTTTGCAGTGCTTAGGATCAAACCCAGGGCCTTAGAAACCTCAGAGCAGCACTCCACCAACTGAACTGAACCCCAACTCTAGGTGGCCCATTTTTGCCTGTTAAGTTTTAAGAATTACAAATGAGGAAGGTTTTTTACAGCATGAAAGGAAAATAGCATTGAACTTTTTTGGATTATTTTGCTTTTATATAGTATTTTTAAATTACTTGAAACAAAACTTATACTTTCCAGATAGGATTGCAGCAGACCCACACCTTGCTGTGAACAGTGAGAAAAGCTAGTTAAAAAGGTAAAATTGTCTCCTTAAAAGCATTTGTGAGCCCCAGAAACAATGAACAGAAAAGAAAAGGAGCTAAGAATCTAGAGAAGGGGAACCTTAAGATGTGAACTATTTGCAACCACCTTTTTCCTTACTGACATGAGTCTTCTGAGTTTAAGACAAGAATCAGGGCTGCTGTTGATTACTAAAGAAACTGGCAGAGCTGTTGGCCATTTCTTGAGACTAGAGTACCTGTTGGAGAGTTGAAAGATACCAATCTTGGTTTTCCCATCAGGATAATTACACAATTGTGAAGCTGCTCAGCAAAGGCTACAAGCTAGACTAAAAACCTCTATAAAACAGGTTCATAGTGCTGATGAGAGAAAAGTTAATTAAAACTCAGGACCTGCCACTAGAAAAAAAACCTGTTGAGCACATCAGGAACTTAATTGAAAGCCCTACAACAGTTTTTTTCCTTAAAATGTGTACAAGCCAGGCACAGTGGCACCCACTTAGAATCCTAGTGACTAGGGAGGCAGAGGAGGGAGGATCATGAGTTTGAGGCCAGAGGCAGCCTGTGTAATTTAGTAAAGGGGCTAGAAGTGCATCCCAGTGGTAGGGTACTTGCAATGCATTGTTAGGCCCTGGGTTTAGCCACCAAGCACCATCACAACAACAAAGTGATAATAGTGTCTTCCTCCTGGCTATTCTCTATCCTCACTACTCGATCCATCCTGATTTTGGAAGTTTCACTTCTTGGAGTCATAAATGACTTCTTGCTCTCTTAAATCTCTAGTTATGGCATCCAATAAATTGCCATTACTTTCTGTCTACTCATCTCTCCCTAGCCAATTGTACCTGCAGCTTCTGGGCCACAAACTTGTCTCCAGAGAAAACCAGTTCTCAGAAATACCTTGTGACTTACTCAAGCTTTTAGTTGCACATATTTTATGTGGATAAAGATGTGCAAAACATGCACTAAAATCTTTGAGGTTTTGAAAAGACTCGGGGCTGAGCCTTGTGGCACATGCCAGTAATCCTAGCAATTGGGAGGCTAAGGAGGAAGATGGCAAGTTTGAGGCCAACTTAGACTACATAGACCCTGTTTCAAAAAGGAAAAGAAAAGTAAAAACCACATTAAGTATTCCAATTTCAACCAAGGGTAATCGATATAGGGAATCGGTTATGAAGGTGACGGAGCAAAAGGGAACACTGAGATAACCCAAACATGGCAACTGCAGGAAGTGGCTGCTACCCTGAAAGCTGAGAAAAACAGAAGGGTTTTAGTTGTTAGTAGGTGGGAGCTCAGGCTGTGGAAGAGGGTGGACCCTGCGGAGTGGGTAGGCAGACCTCAGAGAAGGAAGTAACTCCCAACTGTTGCTAGTTCCTCTGAAATGGTCCAATTAGTCTATACTACTAGATGGAATAAATTTGGAGGCTGGAGTCAAGTGGTACTGCTGGGGCAACAATGACAATGTCATTCAAATATAAAAAGCCCCCCAAAGGTCATATGCTTTAACATCTGGTCCCCAGCTTTGTGGCACTGTTTTTGGAGGCTATGGAAACTTTGGGAGGTGGGATTCAGCTTTTCAGAAGTGAATCACTGGGGGCAGGCCTTTGGAGGTTTTTACCCAGACATCTGGGGCCTGTTGCACTCTCTAATCAGTGCTCTCTACTCCGTGCTCCCTACTCCTAATCTGCCTTGCTGTGAGGTGCTCTTAGACAGGGCTGCCATGCCTTCCCACCTCTGTGGACTAAAATCTAATGGTGTCCTCTCACTCTCTGCCCCCAACCCCCGTACCATAAGTTTGCTTCAGTCAGTTTATCTACCACAGCAATGCACCGTCTAATACAGAACAAAAATTAAAAAAAAAAAAAAAACTTAATAGAACTTAATAGGAAGCCAACTGGCAAAGGAGTCTAGGAATTCTTTTTTATATCATAGCTGAGTTTATAATGGCAGATTTGGAGCTAAGACAAGAGTGAAAAAGATGTTTTCCTTTGTGTCTGGAATTTAGTAAACCTGCATGCTCTTATCGTGACAAGATGGGGTAATATGTATGTAGGGAAGTGATGCTCATCAACAAAACCCCAGGAGAGAAAAATTTCATTAAAGATCAATGAATGATCCCTGTAATTCCAACAGTTGGGATGCAAAGGCAGGAGAATATCCTCAAGTTCGATGCCAAACTGGACTATACAGCAAGTTCCCTGACCAGCCTGGGCTACACAGCAAGACTCTGTCTCAACTTCTCTCCCCCACCCCGACTCTACCCCCCAGAAAAAGATGAGTGGAACAAAAGGAAGAACCTGTAGGAAGCCTAATTTTCCTGATTATGAGCAAAGTTGCTGATTCAGAGTAAGGTTGTGTGTACTACCCCCATACACAAAGGGGCAGTCACCTAAAGCTACCTTTCCCGTTGTCCAATTTTCCTGAGTCCCTACAATCTAGGCAATTCCTCACAAGGATGCCAAAGAATATATCTGTGTAATTTCCTCTAATAAAATTAAGGCCTGCTGGACACCTTAACATATGCCTGTAACCCTGCCAACTGGGCAGGCTGAGGTAGGAGGATCATAAGTTTTGTTGGGGTTCATTCCCACCCAGCAGGATAACTGAGCTTGCCTTAACACAGGTACTTGGGAACCTTGAAAATAGGCGAGAGCCAGTTGTGCCAAAGAAGGACTTTGGGAACCTTCTTCTAAATAGGAACAGAATTTGTTAAGCTGCACCTACCAAGGTGAGCCTGCAGCTGTAGCCCTGTGGCATCCGATCCCATCAGATCTCAGAAGCTAAGCAGGGTCAGGCCTGGTTAGTACTTGGATGGGAGACCGTCAGGGACCACCAGGTGCTGTAGGCTTGGGAGACGGACCCAGCAACCCACTCCCAAAAATCAATCCGCCATTGAAAACCATATGAACAGCAGAGAAGCACTGACAATAGTGTTTTGCCTGTGTTATTTAGGGTTGCTATGAGTCAGATACTGACTCAATGGCACCTAACAACAAACACAACAACAACAACCAAGGTGAACAAAAAGGGGTGCAGCACAACAACACTCGATGGAAGTATCCCATTATGTGTTTCCTGTTGCCTCTTGCAGTTTGCCTTCTCTACTCTCCTCCTACCCAAGGCTGGGGAAGAAAAGTGGAAAGCTCTTTGTGTCTTGCTTGGAGCCTTCGCCACTTTGGAGGCCCTGGGCTTGACATGGAGTCTTGCTTGTAGTTCTTGGATATTTCCATTGGTGGTGTTGGAGGTTGTAGGTGTCAGGAGTAGGGTGCAGAGGTCAGGTTTGAAAGGGCTCAGGTGAACAGGGAAGGATCAAGAACATAAGGGACAAAAGGGGATCTAGTAGTTTTAGTGGTGGTTTATATACCTTCTATGAAGGCAGTGTGGACTCAGAAATAGCCAATCAGCGAGCGGCTCTTGCAGGTGTGGTGGTTATGTAACTAGGGATTTGAAAAAGAAAAATTTTGATAGGGGGTTTAGGCGCAGGCCAGGCCAATCACCAAAGGTCCTTTACTGACCAATTGGGTGGCTCCGGGCAGCCAATCAGACTGAAGGGGGCCACACCAGAGCTGGACTGTTTTGGGGCCATCTTGGATTACTCAATGGGAGGGGGAAGGAGTAAAGTAGGTGAAGGGTGAACTGGGACTTGGGCTGCCATATTGGTTCTTAGTGAGTCAAATAGGTCCCAGTCCAGGTTCCTGGGTTAAGGGTGACCAGAGGTGGGAGGGGTAGGAACAGGGCAGGATCTGAGGAGGGCTCAGACCTTCGCCTAGACTGGGCAAGCCTCAACCTGTGCACCCTCCTGGTCCACCCCAGGAGTGTCCAGATAATTCCCTTCAAAGCTGGAGGTCAGAGTCAGCCTGTGCAACACAGGAAGACCTTGTCTCAAAAATAAAGAGTCTGATGGTATGGCTCAATGGTAGAGCACTCATCCAGCATACATGAGGCCCTGGGTTCAACACCCATAGTACTGCAAAAAACCTCCAAAAATAAAATTCAGCCCTTAGAAATCCTCATTAAATTCCTAGAGTTCCTAGGAGGATATACTCCAGAAATAAAAAAGTTGGAACAACAGATTACGATTCTATTTATCCATTAAAAAGAAGGCATTTAAGTGAAATAAAACAATAAAGTAACCCATCAGAGTAAACCTAGATTACAAAAAAAAATCAGGATAGAGGACTTGTGCAACAATTCTAGCAAGAGGCACTGACACCAAATTAACTTGGCTCTAATGTGCAAGAGAATCTACCTCCAAAAAGCTGGAAGTGCTGTCAGCCATGCAACTTCATTATATGTTTATTGAATTGACACCAGTGTTAAAAGTCTCAAGATCTCAGAAATGAATGTCTGAAAAAACACCTTATAAACAAAGACAACTTGATTCCTTCTATTGACAAATGCTTAGGAAATGTACATTTATATATTTTATTTGTATGAAGCTAAAAATTACATAGCCTTCAACCATACCACTGTGGCATCTGATCCCATGAGATCTTGGAAGCTAAGCAGAGTCCAGCCTGGTTAATACTTGAATGGGAGACCACCTGGGAACACCAGGTGCTGTAAGCTTGGGAGAAGGACCCAGCAACTCACTCCCCCCAAAAAAACCAATCAGTCATTTGAAAACCCTATGAATAGCAGAGAAGCACTGACAATAGGGTTTCACCTGTTGTACATAGGGTCGCTAAGAGTCAGACACCAACTCGATTGCACCTAACAACAACAACAAAAATTACATGAATTTAGAGCTTGCCCATGCCTGTAGTCCCATACCTGTAGTCCCTGCTCAGGAGGCTGAGGGGAAGGATCCCTTGAGCCCTGGAGATCAGAGTCAGCCTGGGTAACAGATCCCATCTCAAGGGGGAAAAAAAAATTACATGAATCTAATTGGTTTATCTTTAGAAGAATTTAACTTTTTTTTCCAAATTTAACTTACTAATAGTAGTACTTTTTGTTTTTGTCTTTGTTTTTGTTTTTAAGAGAGAGTCTCCATGTGTAGACCAGGCTGTCCTTGAACTCATGTTTGATCTCCCTACCTCAGCCTCTCCACTGCTGGGATTATAGGCATGAGCTACCCTACTTAGTTTATCTGTTGTGGTGGTGGTGGTGGTTAGGTGCTGTTGAATCGATTTTCAATGGCTGATTGTTTCAGGATTGCTTAGGAAGTGGAGTGTCACGTCCTTCTCCTGTTTTTGTGTTGCTGGGGATAGAACCCAGGGCCTCAGAGACCACAGAGCAGCACTCTACCAACTGAGCTAACCCCTACCCCCAGTTTACCAGCAGTACTTTATATAGTATGGTCTTAAACTCGAAAACAAATTTTTTCTTTGGTGCTGGTAATAAGTCACAGGCTAAAAATTAAATAAGGGCTAAATATCTAACACTTAGGTCTTGAGAGGGGAGAAGTGGCAATTTTAAAGTTGCATAATAGCAAAAGCCCTAACTTCTAAGGCAAGCCCAAAGATTCTGAACTAACCATTTCTGTTTTATTTGGCTTAAAAAAAGTCATATATGCACCATGTATTTTCCTAAAACATTTATTTTACATTTGGTGACTTATGTATTAAGTGCTTTTTTATAGTCTATCCTAATTTTATAGAATGTAATTTGTGTTTTTCTGTAGGATCTTGACAATAGCTACTAAAGAAAGCATTTATTATTGGTCTTTTTCCTCTCAACTTGTAAGGATGTTTTATATATCAGTATAAGGAAGATTAACCCCTTTCTATGTAATGAGTTACATAAAAATTCCCCTGTGAGAAAACATTCTATAGCCATGGTAATAAATAACCGCTAGAACAGGTAATCAACCTGACCAATCTATGACAACTTGGTTCAAGGAACTCACCTGTGGAAATAAACAGTGATAGTCTGATGCTTTGAAAGTCAGTTCATCATTGGTGGTTTCACACCAAGAAACTTTTTTTTTTTTTTTTTTCAGTACTGGAGGATTGAACCCAGGGCTTCACACATGCTTTTACAGGCACTTTACCATTGAGTCACATCCCTAGCCCATTTTTTACTTTTTATTTTGAGGCAGTCTCACTAAATTATGCAGGCTGCCTCTGGCCTCAAATTTGCAATCCCCTTGCTTCTGCCTCCCAAGTCGCTGAATTTATAGGTGTGAGCCACCACAGATGGCTCAGAAAATACTTCTAATGATGATTCCAAACCACTTCTTCCTCTATAGCCAACACAACCAACACTACTGCAATTCCTAAAACCCTATGAGTTTTTACTAAAACTGCCTGTCAGCAGTTTTCTTTGTGCAATATGATTATACCTGACCACCAACATATCTCTCTCTTACTTCAGGGATAAACTAAGATTTGGGGTCTTAGTTTTCATATTTTCAGTTTCATGTTTTGACAAGTTTGTCATTTTGTCATTTGATTTTGATCATGAGATTTTTATTTTGTGTTTGCCACGCTGAAAATTTTAATCTTCATATAGCTTATTTTTTTCAATCTTTTCTAAAATGGATTTTGAAAGTTAAAAGAATTTTTTCACTACATACAAAGGTTTTCATGCTCTTCCCCTGATATATGTGTAGTTTTATTTTTTATATTTTAACAGCTAATTCATTTGATATTTAACCTGGTATATGGAATAAGGCCTCCATGTGTCTGTCAACCTGTCATGGTGTGGGGGCTTGTGTGTTGCTGTGATGCTGGAAATTATGCCACCGGTATTTCAGATACCAGCAGGGTCACCCATGATGGACAAGTTTCAGCTGAACTTCCCAACTAGGACTCCTTTAGTAGGGAGAAGGACTTGGCAGCCCACTCCCAGAACAATTAGCCATTGAAAACCCTATGGACAGCAGAGAAGCACTGTCATATTAGTATAGTGCTGGAAAATGAGCCCCCCAGGCTAGAAGGCATTCAAAAGATTACTGAGGAAGTGTTACCTCCTCAAAGTAGTTTCGGCAGTAATAATGGAAATGGAGTAAATCCCTGGGACCTCCTTTTGCTGGTGTGGCATAACTCAAAATGAGAAGAAACACTGTGGCTGGAACAATGGACTCAAACACATAAAAGATCACTTGTATGACACAGTGTTGGGTAGAGTTTTGTTCTGTTATACATAGGGTCACTATGAGTCGGATATGACTCAACAGCACATAACAACAACAAATGGGATAAAGTATGATCCAATATTTTTCCCCCTTTATTTGGGAGAAAAGGAAAGGTTTGTGTGAAGCTCTGTAGATCACATAAGGGAACAGTGTCCCCAGTTTTATAAAGGAGGAACCTAAGACTAGAGCAGTTGACACTTTCCAAGGTGACTTTTTTCTTCTTTTTCCTTTTTTTTTTTTTTTTTTTAATACAGGTTCTCACTAGGTTGTCCAAGCTGGCATTGGAGGACTTGAACTCAACAATCCTCCTGCCTCAGCCTCCTGAGTAGCCAAGATTATAGGAATTTACCACTGAACACAGCTCCAAGGTGATTCTGACAGAAAAAAGTGTGGTTTGTATACACATCAGAGTCTAAGGCCCAGGTTCCTTTCAGCAAAATGTGCTGACTTGTGAAATATTAATTATATAAAATAAATATAAAAATTACAAGTACTTGTCTTGGACATGGTGGTGCACTCCCATAATCCCAACACTGGGAGGGAGAGGCAAGAGGATTGCAAATTCAAGGCCAGCCAAGGATATATAGCAAAATCTCATCTCAAGAAAAGCCAAGGCTGGGGATATAGTTCAGTGATAGATGGTTGGCCTAGCATGTGCCACGCTCTGAGTTGAATCCAAGCACCACCAAAATAATGATAATGATAATAATAATAATAATAATAATAATAATAATAATATAATAGTACTTAAGTAATAACACCTGAAACTTGTAAGTTGCATTTATTTCTGGTGATTTCTTGCCTTACAGAAGAGAGTTGGGCCTGGGCAAACATGAGGAAAGATTGAGTAGGTAGTGGAGAATAAACTTTAGAGGAAAGGAGGAAGGGCAGAGAGCTAGAGAAAAATCAGCAGTGCGTGGCATCACAAAAGTTGAGCACCATGCTGGATTTTGTTGGAAAGCTGGTAAATATTCATAGCAATTAGCAAGTTTGAGGTCTAAGGTGACCCCAGTAAAAGTGGATTGGGTGCAGTGTGAGCAGAAATCAGATTGGAATGAGTTCAGTGAATGGGAGGTGAGAACTTGGAAATGGTTGGGTGGCCAATAATGTAGAGAAGTATAGTTTAGGATTTATTTGTTTTGAGGCAGAGTCTCGCTATATAGCTCAGACTGGCCTCATACTTGAAATCCTCCTGCCTCAGCCTCCTGAGTGCTGGGCTCACAGGTATAAGCCACCATGCCAAGCTAGAAGCGTGGGTTTGAAGGTGGTGGGAGAGATTTGTGTGGAGCTAAAGTGGGGTGGAAAGAACTCCTGGGCAAATTAAATGTCAATAGAGAGGACCCATTTGAGAAGGAATTTTTCTCATACACATACAGGCAAAAGAAAGGATAGGTTTTGCATTGGAGGAAAGACGGTTTTTCTGTCATGAGAAAGAAGGGACAGGATGCATGCATTTGTGTGTAGATTTATGGGTTGTTTTAGTGACTGTAAGTCAAAGGAGTTCATGCTTGATGGGTCTAGTTTTCCCAGGCTCATTTCAAGTGAGCAGCAGTGTGGCCTACCACATTTGAGGAGAAATGAAACAGGGACACTCCTTTAGATTCCCTTGGCTTTATCTGCCTCTAATGCCAGCCACTGCTATGGCAACCAGTTGTGCTGTGTTGGGAACAACTTCTTAGGATGCCACCACATAGCATCTGGCCTCAAGCCTATGCCATGCGTCAAGTCTGGAATTTGATTTCATCCTACTTACAAGCTAATAAGTTAGCCTACTGTGCTTTCATGAATGTTGGTGGAAGACAAGAATCTTAGGAGGAAAAGGACTTTATCACTCATGACAGAACAAAATGCCAGTGTGTCTCAGTTCTCCTTGCCAAAGAGGGGAGACCAGAGAGCCCCAACACTCCCCAAAGTGAATTTGTTATTGAACATCTACAAGAACCTTCTTGGGGAAGCTGAGGACCTCTGTGAGCAAGGGAGGGTGGTCTGCCAGTGAAATTTTGGGTAGTTGCTTTAATGTGACCTCATTTGCACCCACAGGCTGATAAGGCCCAGAACATTCAGGTTAGAAGTCTAAATGCCCATACAGAATGTATAGAGAGATGGCAAGCACAAGGTTCTAGAATCAGATAAGGATTCAAATTCTGTTTCTATGTGTATTGCCCATGCTTCTCTATATGTTTACTAACTTGTAAAATGGAGACAATAAAATATTCCTCATAAAGCTGTTGAAAGATTAAGTAACATAGCATAAGTATGATAGGATAAGCTCTTGGAAATATAAATCAATATTGTATTCCGTTCTTCCATGATTTGATCCTTCCTGCATTTAGTTAGCTGGGCTATTGGACATTTATTTCTGTAAAAAAAGAATACCCCTAAGAGAGAAAAGGGGAAAGGAGTTAGTTCTAAGCTTTTGAGTCTGAAGAAACTAGCCCTCCTAGAGAAACGGAAAGATCTCAACATAAAAATAATCAATTTGTAAGAATACCTAATGTTGAATAAGACAGACCAAATAAAGATGCCCCAGACTGGGAAAGGGGGAGGAGGGGAAGCACTGCAAGTTCAGATGCAGTGTATGTACCTAGAGAAGGAAACCCTATGCCCCAGACTCCTGCATGTCTCAGAAGCATGCTCCAAAACAACATGGGAACTGAGATAACCTTAGGCTACCTTACAGCTTCCTTTGCCTCGAGGTGTGATAGGAGCAGAACATTTCCTGTAAGGTCAAGGGTGACATCAACAGATAGCCCAGAGGACCTTTGAAACCAAAGGAATCCTACAGATGTGAACAAGGCAGAACCTCATGGTGCAATGTGTCGGGAGGACTAAGCAGCAGAGAGACTGTAATGATATCTCAAAGATGGTGGCATGTGGTGATGACAATCAAAAACCACACACACTTGGGGATGAGTGTGTGTGTGAGTGTGTGTGTGCTACTCTAAGAATTTAGGTATCACTCAGGTAAAGCATGAGGAAAACTACTCAACTAAAATTAAATTTTCAGGTGAAGAGGGCTAACAATTATAAGTAAATTCAAATTATGGAAAAGTAAATCTATTGTACAACTACTTCCATGTTGAGATTACTATCAGCTATTTATGGAGCTCACCCAGGATGTCTTAGAATTCTAGGGTAGCCTACATCTATTTGAGAACTAAGTATAAACCCTAGACTAGGAGAAGAGATGAGTTATTCTGAAACAAGGGCCATGACCTGTTTGGAAATTTGGTATATAGAGCTAAAGCGAACCCTTAGAAGTTTGTTAACTTCAGAAATACCAATGAGAAAAAGAGAAGAGAAATATCAATGGATGACGATGAGACCAAGAATGAAAGTCCTATAGAATGATTAACTTTCCTACGTAGACACGGGGTGATTGAAAAAAGGGCAAAAATCACCTTTATTTGAGTTTACATTCACGATTAAGTTTCCTACATTGGAAATGCGTAAGGTCATTGTCATGGATTGAATTGAGATTTACCTCTCCCTTAAACCAAATATGTTAAGGTTCTGATGCCCAGTATGTGTTACCTCAGAATGTGATCTTATTTGGAAATGAGGTCACTGCAGATTTAATTAGTTAAGATGAGGTCATATAAGAGTATGGTAGGCCCCAACTCAGTGACTGGTGTCTTCATAAAATGGTCATATGAAGACACAGAGACACACAGGAAACATGTGATGCGATGAGGCAGAGACTGGAAATATATAGCCATAAGCCAGGGAACATGAAGGATTGCTGGTGGTGCCAGAAGCTAAAACAAAGGTGTGGAACAGATTCTCCCCAAGAATCTTCAAGAGAGCATGTTCCTGCCAACATCTTGATTTTGGACTGTTAACCTCCAGAACTGGGAGAGATTTTTTTCTTTAACATCATTTAGTTTGTAGTAATTTGTCACAGTGACTCTGAGAAACTAGTAAGAGTCATAATGCCCATGTCACAGGGTGATCTTGTTTGTTGTTGTTTTGTTCTTTGAGACAGGATCTTGCTATGTAGACCAGACTCTACTGGAACTGGTGATCCTCCCACCTTCAGCTAGTGAGCACTGAGATTATGGGAGTATACCACCACACCATGCTCACAGGGTGACTTCTGAAAAGACTGAGCCTCTTTTTAGAGAGGAAAGTGATTCCAATGGCTTCAACATTAGCTTCCAAAGTAGAGATCCCCTCAATACCCTTCCAAACTGGCAACCTCCTAATCTGCTATAAAAATGGTGGTCTGGATGGGCATGGCTACACTTGCCTGCAATCCTAGCACATGAGAAGTGGAGGCAGGATCATGAGTTCCAGGCCAGCCTGGGCTACAGAGTGAATTCAAGGGAAACTTAGACTACATAGCAAGACACTGTCTGGGAAAACAAAACAAAACAAAACAAAACAAAAACTGGGTGTGGTGCCACACGCCTGTAATCCCAGCAATTTGGGAGGCAGAGGCAGGAAGATTGCAAGTTTGAGACCAGAGGCAGTCTGCGTAATTTGTGAGACCCTGTCTCAAAAAGTAAAAAAATGGACTGGGTGTGTAGGTCAGTGGTCCAGCACTTGCAAAGCATGAAAAAGCAAGGCCCTGGGTTCAACCCCCAATACCGCAAAACAAACAAACAAATACACTACACTTTAGGATAGGTCAGATATCTCTCTTACTCCTATAGCAGTCCACCCCTCCAGTGGATACCTGAAACTGCAAATAGTACTGAAGCTTACATGTACTATATGTTTTCCTATACATATACACCTATGATTAAATTTAATTTATAAATTAGGCACAGTATGAGTTTAACAACAACTAAATATAGAGTAATTACAACAATATACTATAATAAAATTTATGTGAATGGGGTCTCTCTCAAAATGCCTTTTCTTTTTTTCTTTTGTTTGTTTGTTTGATTGTTTGTTTTGTGTGTGACCAGGTCTCACTACATAGTCCAGGCTGGTCTGGAACTGTCTACATAGCCCAGGCTAGCTTTGAACTCAAGATGCTCCTGCCTCAGCCTCCCAAGTGCTGGGATTACAAGCATGTACCATCTCTCCCAGCTCAAAATATCTTATTATACTGTACTCACACTTCTTGTGATAATATGATGCAATGTCTATGTGGTGAGATGAAGCAAGGTGAATGACATAGCATTAGACTACTATTGACTTTCTGATAAGATGTCAATATTGTCTGCTCCAGATGATCCAGGATAATTGAGCTATGATGATGTCAATGTTTGGATGTTAGACTGCAGGAAACTGAAAGTATGCAAAAAAAGAGACTGAAAAGGTGGAACTGCCATGCTTTGTGGCAAAATGGGCCATTCCTAAATCCACAAGGAGAACGCAGAGCTGTTTTTTGTTTTTGTTTTTGTTTTTTTCTTTACACCCTGAAATAGAGTCTCACTATGTTGCCTAGGCTGATCTCAAACTTCTGGGCTCAAACCATCCTCCTGCCTCAGCCTTCTAAGTAGCAGGCATGAGCCACTACACCTGGCAAGAACTCACAGCTATTAAAGTACATACCAAGTCAAGCCAGAAAGTAACCAGAGAGTCCCCAAAGAGCCAAGGCCCTAAAACTGGCCTATATTGTTTGAGAAGATAAGCGATGACATGGTTGGACATTAGGCTCCAGTTGCATTTAGGCTTAATCCGTGGCTTTACCCTTTTTTTTTTTTTTAGGCCTACAAGGCCCATCAGAGGATCCACCCAGCACAGCAGAAGGTGGTATCCCTGAGAAATGGAGGTAATGGAACCATTATCCCAGTAGTAATATAGACGCTACAGGGGAGAACAAATGTCCTCATCCAAGTGCATGCAGGTGAACACATCCCACTGGATCCAGGATCACCTAAGAACCTGGGTAGCCCAGAGAGAATGTATTAGTTACCTATGCACAAAATAGAATAAAGCTTAAGTGATTTAAAAGGACAATAAACATTTATTACCTCACATAGTTTTAGAATGCTGCTCTGCGCTGGGGCCCTCAGTTTGATCCTCTGCACCACAAAAATCTGGAGAAGGATGTGGCAATCCACTCCTGAAAACAATCCCAAAACAATCAGCCATTGAAAACCCTATGAAGGTTACTATGAGTTGGATCCAACTCAGTAGCACCTAATAACCTTTCTGTGGACCAGAAACTCTGGAGTGGCTTAGTGAGAGGTTCTGGCTAAGGCTGTTATTGGGTTGTAGTCAAGGTGTCAGTTGGCTTCTGTGATCTGGCCCTGGCAAGTAAGTGCTGGCTGTTAGTGAGAGGCCTGGTTCCTTGGCACATGGATTTCTCTGAGTTGCTGCTTGAGTATCCTCAGGATATGGCAATTGGTTTTCCCTAGAGCAAATAATGCAAGAAGGAAAAGAGTGGAAACTGTAATATCTTTTATGACATCATGTTGGAAATCACATACTTCTGCCATATTCTTTTTTTTTTTTTTTTTTTTTTTTAATACTTAGGGGTTGAACCCAGGGCCTTGCACATACTTTGCAAATATTCTACCACTGGGATGCACCCCCAGCCCTTATTTTACTTTTTTATCTTGAGACAGGGTCTCACTAAAAGTTATGCAGGCTTCCTCTGACTTGGAACCTTGATCTTCTTGTCTCTGCCTCCAGAGTTACTGGGATTACAGGCGTGAGCCACTGCACCCAGCTATACTTCTGACATATTCTCTTCATTAGAAGCAAGGCATTAAGTCTGGTGCACTCTAAAGAGGAGAAGAACTAGGTGCCATTTTTTGAAGGGAGGCAGGTCAAAGAATTTGTAGATAATATTTTTTAAATTAAATTAAATTAATTTATTTCATATAGTTTTTTAAAATCTTGAGACAGGGTCTTGCTAAATTATACAGGTTGCTTCTGGCCTCAAACTTGCAATCCTCCTGCCTCCATCTCCCAAGTTTGGGGGATTACAGGTATATACCACCACATCCAGTTGCAGATATTTTTAAGTAACCACAGGTTGTATTACTAAGATAGGCCTGCTTTGTAAGAGGGAGCTCCTGCTCTGTGGAATCTAATCATAGACAAACATCCAAGAACCATCACAATGAAGGTGAGGGAATTTTGAAAAAGAAATGATTTCTCCCTGGGCATGGTGCAACCTGAAATCCCAGTACTTAGAAGGCTGAGGCAGGAGGATCACTGCAAGTTGGAGGCCAGCCTGGTC
The DNA here is from genome assembly GCA_007922755.1 of Pedetes capensis. NCBI lineage: Eukaryota > Metazoa > Chordata > Mammalia > Rodentia > Pedetidae > Pedetes > Pedetes capensis. Next base: position 63,003 of record VMDO01006165.1, on the reverse strand, counting down.
TATATAGTTAGTTCCAGGCCAGTCTACACAGCAGGAGAGACCCTGTCTCAAAAAAACAAAACAAAACAAAAAATGAAACAAGCAAGCAAAAAAAGTGATTATATCATATATCAATTATATCATATAACCCAATCATAGCCAAGGAGAAAACTATAGAAATCTGCTGGTGGGGGGGTTCTGGGAAAGTTTTTGCTTTATCCTACCCTCTTCTTCCAGCCCTAAACACTTGAAGTGATAGAGCAGACTTTCCATGTGATGGCTAGAGCTACAAAAGCTACCCCGCAAACATGAAAAAAAGGCTGAGTTATCAGCCCTGACTTTACTAAACAAGTCTCAGCCTACTCACCTCTTGACATTCTGTTACATGAGAAGCAACCCTCTATTACTAAAGCTACTAGTAGCTAAGTTTTCTATTATTTGTAGCCAATTTTATTCCTAACGAATGCCATTGACATATTAGAAAGCAGGGAAAAGAAATGGAATCTATTCTTGGTTTTTGAATTTTAAATCCTAGGCCTAAGGGTAGTAAAAGAAAAACACAGCTGGGTGCTGTGGCTCACACATATAATCCTAGTGACTCCAGAGGTTGAGGAAGGAAGATAGTGTGAGGCCAGAGGCAGCCTGCTCAATTTAGCCAGACCCTGTCTCAAAATAAAAAAAATTTTTAAAGAAGGGGCTGGAGGTATGGCTCAGTGGTAGAGTGCCTTGGGTTCAATTCCCCATCCCATACTCCATAAAGATTCCCTGGTTTGGGAATAATAAAAGTTAAATTCAGTCATTGAAAAATAGAATTATACTTATTGTTATATGAATCTGTGTAATAAGATTTATACTTACTAGATAGCAACTCATTTGACTGAAACATTGTTTCTTACCCTAGGATGTCTTAGTATTATTCTAAAAGGTACTCATAGTCATTCTTTGAAAGTCCGCCTAACCTCCTTCTTTTCTTCCTTCCCTGCCCCCCTTCCTTTCTTCCTCCCTTCCTTTCCCCAGCACTGCTGGAGATTAAAGGCAGGGGCTCACGTGTTAGGCAAGCACTCTACGACTGAGCTACACCCCAGCCCCAGGAAATTCACATTTCTTCTTGACCTTTCACTATCAATCATCTTTTTTCTCCTCCCAAGCTTGAAGCCTTGAGATCGTCCTTTTCTTTTCCCTCTTCTTCAGCTCCTATTTCCATCTAGGGTTATTTCTTGACCTTTCTTTCTTCTCTCTCATCCCACTTCATTCCCTACCCTTTCTTTCCGTCTTGACACCTTCCATTATCAGAACTAATGATATGTCTTTAATATATTAACTCCTCACCACAATGCAGCTGCAGCTTCCGCAAAGCTATTCTGTGGGAGGAGGTATTTGAACAGACACAGAAAATCATTAAAATTGCTGAATGCTGTTTAAAAACAAACATGGGACAGTGTTTAAAAACAAACAGGGGGTGGGGATGTAAGTAAGTGGAAAAGTGATTTCTTTAGATGTGCAAGGCCCTGGGTTTGATTGCTAGCATCCCAAGAAATGAAACAAAAAATAAATAAATAAATAAAAATCTCAAAAGTTTCTTAAAACCGTTGCAGAGCAGACAGGATAGTAAGGAATTACTGAGGACAAAAATCAAAGGGAAAATGGAATCTCAGAAAATAAAAGAGGGCATCGTGGAGTCCCCTTTCTTTGTGGGCTTTTACAGTCCTTTAGGGGTGGAGCAAAGAAAACAAGGGCTAGAGACCCGAAGGTGGGGAATTGTATTAGTTTCCTAGGGTTACCATACTAAAACACCATAGGTTGAGAGGGGCTTGAATAATAGAAATGTATTTTCCCACAGTTCTGGAGTCTGGAAGCCCAAGATTAAGGTGCTGCCAGGTTTGGCTTCATTTTAAGTCCACTTTCTTTGTCTTCACAGAGTCTTTCCCCTCTGCATGCATGCCCTTGGGGTCTGGGTATCCTAACTTACTTTGTGTATGACACCAGCCAGACTGGATCAGGGCTCACCCTAGCAGCCTCATTTTAACTTGGTCACTCCTGTGGAGATACTACATCTACATACAGTCAGACTCTGAGGAACTGAGGAGTTGGAGCTTCAGCATATGAATCTGGAGAGGCGCAGGAGGGAAAACATGATTCAGTCCCCAGATGTTAATATGCAATGCTCCCTATAATGCTAGGACCCTTTTGGTAAGGGAGAACCAGGAGTAAAGCTAACCCTTCCACTCCATTACCTGGGGCTCCATAGAAGGTTGCTTTGTTGATCGGAGGTGGGGAATAAGGGGTGTCCTTAAGAAACTGTAGCCTCACACCAGCTCACACTTGATTTGCAGCCCAAATTCATATTACCTGTATGGTTCAGAAAGCTTCAAGGAATGAGTTTAATTTAAATTGGTCTCAGTATGGTAGCATCTATAAATACTAGGCAGGAACAAATGTCAATTTCCTCTACAGAAATGAACTTAGACCTCAAAAAGTTCCTATAAATAGTTTTACAGTAAACAAACAAACAAACATAAGCACACACAGGCACATGCTCACATATGCTCAGTTACCATGTATTAGAAGCAGTATGATCAACAGATTTGATTTGCAAAGACTTCAGTATTAGAATTATCAGATATGAATTATAAAATAGCCACAATTACCTTGTTTAAAGAAATCAAATACAGTACTAGCTTGAAACTATTGCACAAAACTTTACAAAGTAATTAGATTTGAAATATAAATAGAAATGACAAAAATATAATAATTGAATATTTTTCAGTATGTAGTGACCCTACATACAACAGGCAAAACACTATTGTCAGTGTTTCTCTGCTGTTCATAGGGTTTTCAATGGCGGATTGATTTTTGAGAGTGAATTGCCAGGCCCGTCTCCCAAGCTTACAGCACCTGGTGTTCCCAGGCTGCCTCCCATCCAAGTACTAACCAAGGCCAACCCCATTTAGCTTCTGAGATCTGGCGGGATTGGATGCCACAGCGCCATGTTTGCAGTTGAGCGTGGTGGTATAAATCTATAATCCCAGCACTTGGGAGGCTAAGGCAGAAGGATAAGCAGTTCAAGGCCAGCTTGACCTACACAGTGAGTTGCAGGCCAGCTTGGGCTATAGAGCAAGAACCTGTCTGGGGTTGGGAAGATTTCAAGTATTTCATCTAAAACTTTCAAACATACAGAAACAGAAAGAGTACATTGAATACTCATATGCTCACTACCTAGATTTGACAATTGTTAACATTTTTACCATAGTCATTTTTTGTGTTTGTGTGTATGCTTTTTTGTTTGGTTTCTTTTTTTGAGACGGGGTCTCACTATATAGCTCTGGCTGGCTTCTAACTCTCCTGTCTCAGACTCTCCTGTGCTGTTCTTACAGTTGTACAGCACCATGCCCAGCCACACTGACTTTTTAAAAATAACCAAGAAAATTGTCTTGTGAATGTCAATTTTCTGGATTTGCTTGAGTGCTTCCTCAAAATTTTTAACTTGTTTCTTGATCTTCCTGTATTTTTTGTAATTTGAAAAAGAGGGCCTATAAGCTTGACTGGTAGCAATTTTGCCACAAATAGGTGCTGCTGTGCATTTCCTAACACATTACATTAGGAATAGAAAACACTAAATTGTCCTATTCATAGTAATGTTAAGTTTGATCACTTGGTTAAGATGATGATTGCCAACTAACCTTCCTCCACTGAAATTAAAAATTCATAGGACACTTTTCTACCTTCTTATAAAATCAAATGTGTACCCATTATATAAGCTAGCAATTCCACACCTCAGTATTTTCCCTAGAGTAATGGAAATTTATGTTCATACAGACATTTGCACATGCCTTTATAGGCATTATTCATAATTCTCCTAAAAATGATATTTAACTTGGAATACTAGAGCATTGCAGTGGAAATAGGAGTAACACAGTCAACTATGGATGTATTCATAAAGATTGAGGCTAGGGTAATTTTTATGTAACCCCAGGCTGGCCTGAAACTTGCTATGTAGAATAGGCTGGACTAGATTTTTTTTTTTTTTTTTTTTTTTTTGGTACTGGGGGTTGAACCCAGGGCCTCGTGCCTGCATGCTTTGCAAGTGCTGGACCACTGAGCTGCACCCACAGCCCTTTTTTTTTTTTTTTTTTTAACTTTTAGAGACAGGGTCTCGCTAAGCTACACAGACTGCCTCTCCTTTCGAACTTGCAATCCTCCTGCCTCTGCCTCCCAAGCCGCTGGGATTACAGGCGTGTGCCACCGTGCCTGGCTGGACTGGAACTCTTGATGCTCCTGCCTCGGCCTCCCCTGAGTGCTGGGATTACAGGCATGTGATGCCATGCCTGGTAACAAGGGGAAATTTTTATTTGTTTTTTAAGATAGTGTCTCTCTATATAGCCCAGGCTGTCCTGGAACTCACTATGTAGAACCAGCTGGCCTTGAACTGGTGTTGATCCTCCTGCTTCTGCCTCTCAACAGCTGGGATTACAAGCATGAGCCATCACTCCTGGCTTTGCAAGGGGAAAAATTTAAAGGTGAAATGAAAACCATTGTATACAATACTTTGAAAGAATAACCTTTGGCTGTAAGGGTCACAGTGGCTAGACAGACATTCTCACAAAACTATTTTCCATGTAAGGTTGCATGGCCTTTGTTCAAGGTTGTGGTTCTGGCAGAGTCTTTTTTGAATAGTTTTTGTTATGAGGCATAAGTGTGTAGGATTCTCTCCTTTATAACGTCACAGCTTTGTTTATTTATTTTTCATTAGAGTTTGTCAGTGGCAGCAAGGAGACAACCCAACAGTGCTAGCTGGAGGAGCCTAAAGAATTACTTTCAAGCTGGGAGCGGTGTGGCACACCTGTAATCCCAGCAATTTGGGAGGCAGAGGCAGGAGAATCACAAGTTTGAGACCACAGGCAGTCTGCATAATTTAGTGAAACCCTGTCTCAAAAAGTTAAAAAAAAAAAAATGAGCTGGAGGTGCAGCTCAGTGGTACAGTACTTGCAAAGCATGCAAGCATGGGACCCTGAGTTCAACCCTCAGTACTGAAAAAAAAAAAAAATTACTTTCAGAGACCACCATTCAGGCAAAGTCAGGATCTTGACATATATCACAGAATGAATCTTAGGACAAGTCAGTATGAAGCAAAGTTGGAGTTATGAAGAAAAAGGTTTAGTATAGATTTAAGTGTGGGCATTAGAGAGAGATCCAAGTGTGGGTACAGGCTTCTCAAGAGAGAGTCAGGAGCTAGGATCCTTGGATAACTCCTTTTATGGGGAAATTTCAATGGAGGGAAGGATTATTCATGAGTTAAGAGGGCGGGGGTATCCCAGAAATGGACTGGGATTGCCTTATTGGGTTTACTCCTCTTTTCCATCCATATGGGATTTTCTGGATGTACACCAGGTACATAATGGGAACAGGCAATTCTGCAAGTCATTAGCTAGTTTAATGAAGCCAAGGACAATTAGCACTCATCTTGGTTGGCCATGCTGGTCCTAGCTGGTTTGAGGTGATCTTGCTGTAATAGAGCTCTGTGATTACATCAGTCTCCAACCACCACGGAGTTTGCTTTTTAAAAATTAATTTGTTAATTTATTATTTTATTTTTTAATAAATTCATAGATATGCCTATCTATCCTACCTCACGTTGATAAAAGTCACTCCACTATCCTGTCTCAGGCTGTTAAAAATGACTCCATTTTAATTCTGACACTTTTTTGTGGTACTGGGAGTCTGAACCCAGGGCCTTCCATATACTTTGCGAGTGTTCTACTACTGGGCTGAACTCCCAACCCCTTTAAATTTTTTTTTTTTTTTTTTAATTGAGAAAGGTGCTCACTATGCAGGCTGCTTCTGGCCTCAAACTTGAAATCCTCCTGTCTGTGCCTCCCAAGTCTCTGGGATTACAGACATGTGCCACCTCTTAATTCTGACAACTTTCATAAGGTTATTTGGGAGATGCAGGGAGGCCAGCCCAGAGCACGAGTCTGCAAACTGGCAGCAAAAGCTTGGTGCATATAGAAGAATTTATACCTGATACAAAAGTTATAGAATAGGTTTATTAAAGATAGTACACCTTTAAGGAATAATCACAGGGAAAACTGAGGCACCGGAAGTAACTTAGGTAGATCTGCAAAGGAATTTGGAAAAACCTGTGTTTCCTGAGTGAATCAGCATAGGATATTTCTCTTCCCTAGGGGAAGGTAAAGAAGCCAGACAACAAGAAGGGTTAAGCAGGCTTTTAGAAAGAAAGATGAGGGAAGGTAAGAATGATGTCAATATAAGTGGACTAGTAATTGTTCTAACAAGATAAAAACAAAGACCACTACAGGAAAAGTTTCTATCTTAAACAGAACTGGAACCCAAGGACATATAGAAAAATACTACTAAGTAAAAGATAGAGAAGACTTGGATGGGAAACTTAGATGAGAAGGGGGGAGGGGGGAAACATAGGGGAGGGTAAGGGGTAACCTATATGAATAATGTTTATCAAATTGCATATATGAAAATTGTCACAATGAAAAGCATATCAAAATGAATCACATTATGATGTACATTAAAAATTTCTAATAAAAAATAAATAAAATTAAATTAAAAAGGAAAGAAAGAAAGAAAGAAAGATGCCTTGGCTAGACAGAGAAGACGGTGGGCCTGAGAGAAGAGGTGTGCATGGTGATTCGAGAGGGAAGAGCAGAGGAGCAGAGAGAAAAAGAGAGGATGCAAGAGGAATGGGAAAGAGAGCTTGTGGAAGAAGAGAGAATGGGCACATGTCCCTTTCAGTTTTATTCAGATTAGGGCACACACAGTGTGACATCACTCTGGGCCCTCAACTTTGGGTGCATACTGTGACATGGGCCTAGGGTCTTTGTTTTGTAAATGGCTTGAGGGCTTGGGTAGGGTGTGGGAGCCATTTGAAAATATCCTCCAATGACCTCAGAGACACATAATGGCTTCATCCTAGTGGAAGAGCAGGAACCATTTTGAACCCCCTTTTCCACCATCTCACCTGCTAACACCTAAGCTAGCTACCTAGCAATAATACCAATTTTTAAACTTCTTATTGGGAGATAGAAGTTTCCAGTGACTGCCATACTGACTCACTACTTTCCCGGCATCATGGAATGTGGAAAGGTTAGATGTTACTCAAAAGTTTCTAGGTAAAGGGACAATCAGAACAAAGGGAAGTAGAGGAGTATTTTATCATGCTCAGAGTAAAGCTTTATGAATGGAGATTTTCCTGGTCGCCTAATTAACATCCATGCCCCTCCATGTTTATCTCATACTGTCACTAGGGGCACAGCTGAAAGGTCCAGCTTAATGTGGCTGCCTAGCCTGAGGAGTTCCTTTAGTTGGGAACTCCACTCAGGTTAAGCTGGCTCCTTGGCTTTGCAGAGAATTTCAGGAGAAGCCAGACGGAATGAAACAAAGTTATAGTCCACACTTTACAGTGCAATGTGAGCACTCACAGAGAGAGAGAGATAGGCATCCAAGACACAGATGAGAATTTAGTAAGGGAGTGAAATGCCGGAAGCCAAAAAGAGGCCAGCTCACTTGTTCCCTCCAGTTTTATTTAGCCTAGGGCATGCCCTGTGTGATGTCAGTCCTGGGCTCCTAGCTCTGGGTGCCTAGTATGACATGAACCTAGAAAGGTCTGTCATCTGCTGGGGATGTGCCAAAAAGATCAAAAAAGAAGTTCCATTGTCTAAGCTTTTCTACTGGAGCAACTTTCCTTTAATAAAATGAGATTATACATTGTACCAGTTTAAGAATCACAAGAGAATTGCCTGGGCATGTCTCAAAGAAGCACAGAATTACAGAGGGGGAGGCAAAACTTAAAGGTTACGTACATTTTTGACTCCAAGCATGGCTTATTGCTATTTTAACATTTTCATTATTTAAAATGTCTCTCAAAAATAGTGTCTATACAGGCAGTCCTCATAGCAGTCTTCTGGGTAGTTGTGTCAAAGTTCTCAACTCTCAGCTGGTAAGATTCAAACCAGATCCTGGTTGGAAACTCTTTACCTTTCCATGTCCCCCAAATTTCCCTGTTTCTCTATCCTGCCACAATACTTCTTGGTGTAGTGGCTGTTTTAAGAGCAGAATTGTGACTCAATTCATTACAAATGTTTCTAATTTTAATGAACTACAACTTATTAATTTGTGCCTTCATTGTTGTGGTTTTATGTCTTCTTTATAAACTCTTATCCTGTGTATGTGTGTTGCAGGGGATCAAACCCAGGGCCTCTTGCTAAGTATGTGATTTACCATGACACTACTTCCTTCCTTCCTTCTCCTCCTCCTCCTCCTCCTCCTCCTCCTCCTCCTCCTCCTTTTTGGCGTTACTGGGTAGTTGAACCCAGGGCCTAAAGCTTGCATGCTTTGCAAATGCTGTACTGCTGAACTGCACTCACAACCCATTTTAAATTTTTATCTTGAGACAAGGTCTTGCTAAATTATGCAGGCTGCCTCTGGCCTTGAGTTTGTAATCCTTCTGCCTCCTGAGTCAGGGATTAATAAGCATGAACCACTGTGCCTGGCTACATTCCCTGTCTTGATCTGACTTTCTGATCCACAACTTTAGGGCTATCCGATCACATTGTGTACTATACGAATAGCATCTCGAATAGCATCTCCCTGAAGCACTCAGTGGGTGGCTTCCTCCTTAAAGTATGCAAAGCAACTCAACTTGAAGCCATTAGGATTGTTGTTGTTGGGATAAGCCCCTGTTTTCTTCTGAAAGTTGTAAAGTTTTGCCATTCTGATTTAAATCTTTAAGAAATATATAATTAGGGATGGGAGTATAGCTCAGTGGTAGAATGCTTGCCTAGCATAGTGAAGCTCTAGGTTCCATTCCTAGCATGCAGTGGGGAAAAAAACGGAAATAAAGGGAAAAAACAAAATACATAATTTTTTTGTATCTGATACAATATTGAGATCCAGTTTTATTTAATCCCAGGGACACAGATTGAATAGTGCATCCTTTCCTCTATTGATTAGTAATGTCACTTCTGTCAGTACCTATGTACTTGTGGATTTTTTGGACTCTCTATACTCTATTCCCCACCAATACTATATACTCTGAGTTATTATACCTTTATAAAAATTCTTGATACTTGCAGGGCAAGACTTCTACCTTGTTCTTCTACTTCAAAAGTATCTTGATTCTTTTTTTTTTTTTTTTTTTTTTTGGCGGTACTGGGGGTTGAACCCAGGGCTTTGCGCTTGCATGCTTTGCAAATACTGGACTGCTGAGCTGCACCCCAGCCTATTTTTTTTTTTTACTTTTTGAGACAGGGTCTCGCTAAATTATGCAGACTGCCTCTGGTCTCAAATTTAGGATCCTCCTGCCTCTGCCTCCCAAGCAGCTGGGATTACAGGTGTGGGCCACTGTGCCTGGTTTAGTATCTTGATTCTTATGGATCATTTATTCTTGAATTTTAAAACCACCTTATTAAAATACCTGAGACATTATGATATTTTAATTGAAATTACATTGAATTTGTTAATTAATAAATAGAAAATTGGCATCTTTGTAATATTGAGTCTTCCCATATATGAATATAGATTAATTTAATGTTTATCAAAAAAGTTTTGTCATTTTCTTTATAAGATTTTGTACACTTTCATTATATTTGTGCTTAGATACCTTGCATTTTTAGTTTGTATTGTAAAAAGAATATTTTTTAAGTTATAGTTTCAAACTACTTGCTGCTCATGTTTTAAAATGTAATTTTGGGGGCTAGGGATATAGGACAGAGGTAGAATGCTTGCCTGGCATGCCTGAGGCGCTGGGTTTGATTCCCAGCACCCTCCTCTCTGTAGTTTAAAAATATACATATTAGTTTTATATTTAAAAAAATACCTGAACTCTTTCACTGGTTCTAAAGTTTGTCTCTTGATTCTCTTAGACTTTCTATGTAAGTAATCACATAGTTTATAATTTTTTCTTATTTTAAAATTCTCACAAATATTTTTGTCCTACTGTTATAGTTATGACTTCTAGTATAATATTAATACAAATAATGATAGGGTACATGCTTATTTGTTCTTGTCTTTAAATGTTTTATCAAATAAGATGGCCATTTCCTCAGTTTTTGGTATATACGTGTATGTATATGTGTATATATTATATATATTTGGTATGTGTATACATAGTATGTATATGTAGTTATATTTGGTATATATGTAGATATATTTGATACACACATATATATGTATTGTTGTTGTTAGGTGCCGTCGAGTCGGTGTCCGACTCATTGCGACCCTCATAGGGTTTTCAATGGCTGAGTGCTTCGGGATTGCCTTGGGAGTGGATTGCCAGGCCCTTCTCACATTTTTGCGGTGCTGGGAATTGAACTCAGGGCCTCAGAGACTGCAGCGCAGCGCTCTACCCACTGAGCTAAATCCCAGCCCCTATATATGTATATACATACATATATATATATATATATATATATATATATATATATATAAATACCTGGTAGATCTATTTTATTAGGGTAAAGAAGTTTCTTTTTCTACCTAGTTAAGGTTTAAAAAATCTTTTTTTGACAGTTGCCATGGCACACAGCTATAATCCTAGTTACTCAGGGAGCTGAGGCAAAGGGATTGTGAATGTGTGACCAGAAGGCAGCCAGTGCAATTTAGCAAGATCCTGTCTCAAAAAATAAAAAAATAAAAAAGAGAGGAGGGAGGTTGGTGGCACACACCTGTAATCCCTGTGACTCAGAAGGCTGAGGCAAGAGGATCACAAATTGAAGGACAGAGGCAGCCTGTGTAACGTAGCAAGATAAGAATTTTTTTAAAAAGAGGGCTAGGGGTGCAGTTCAGTGGTACAGTAAGTGCAAAGCATATATGAGGCCCTAGGTTCAATCCATAAACATGGCAAAAAAAAAAAAAAAGAAGGGGGGTGCAACTCAGTGGTAGAGCACTTGCCTAGTATGTTCATTCTTTTGGTATCTGATCAAATGGCTACTTTCATTTAATTTGTTTTACTGTGAGTTACATTGAAAGAGCTTTTTACTGTAGAATTTTACTTGAACTCCTGAAATAAATCCAATTTAAAATGTATGCATGTAGATATGTATATGTGTGATTGGATTTCTAAATTTTGGTGTAGTTTAGGAGTTTTGCTTCAGTAACCTTAAAAGAGACTGAGCTCTCATTTGCTATTTTGTTTGATTTTTATATCAAGGTTATGCTAGCCTCATAGAATGAGCTATTTGTCCCATTGTTCTGTGGAAGAATTTGTATAAATTTGGGATTATATGTTTCTAATTTTTTGAGTAAAAATCACCAAATCATCAGGATACAGTTGCTTATATTTATGTTGTAGATTTAATTTTGTTATTGGTCAGAAGTCTACTTACAGATGATTCAATTCTGATAAATTTTATTTCCAGGAAACTGCCATGTATCTCTTTTCTAATTCATTGGCATAAAATTGTTCATAATATTCTTTTCTTTTCTTTTCTTTTTTTTTTTAAGTCATTGCTGTTATCTGCTACAGCCCTTTTACATAACATTATTTGGGTCTTTCTCTTTTCTTCTCAATCCTATTAGTCAACGGTTTTAACCTTTTTGTTCCTTGTCTTTTTTTTTTTTTTGCGGTGCTGGGGGTTGAACCCAGGGCCTCGCGCCTGCCTGCTCTGCAAGTGTGGGACCACTGAGCTGCGCCCCCAGCCCTTTTTTTTTTTTTTTTTTTTTTTTTTTTTTTTTTTTTTTTTTTTTTTTTTTTTTTTTTTTTTTTTAGCTTTTTGAGACAGGGTCTCGCTAAATTACGCAGACTGCCTCTGGTCTTGAATTTGCAAGATTCCCGCCTCCGCCTCCCGAGCTGCTGGGATTACAGGCGTGCGCCACTGAGCCCGGCCTTTTTTCCTTGTCTTTTTGAGACAAGGTCTTGTTATGTAATCCGTGCTGGCCTAGAATTTGTGATCCTTCTGCCTCAGCCTCCCTAGTGTTGAGATTACAGGAGTGTGCTACCATGACTAGCTCAAAGTTTTAAATTTTATTTTCTTTTTACTTAGAGAATCAGCTTTTGGTTCTATGAATTTTTTTCAGTATTTAAATGTACAAATTTATGGGGTACAGAGTGATAATTCAGTTCCTATAAACAGTGTACAATAATTAAAACTGGGTTGTTAACATTCTCATTTCTTTAAACAATATACAAAAGTTTTTCAATTAGCATGTATCAATAGGTATAGACATTCATGAGGTATACTATGATTGTAGGAATTGTCATACATCCTGCATGTTGCACTTGTTCTCTCCTTCTCTACCTTGTTATGTTGTTCTCCCTTCCTCTCTCACCTTTCCCATTCCCCTTTTGTTATAAATTTTGATATAACTTTCCTTTATTCTTTCTTTTCTTTTCTTTTTTGCAATACTTAGGAATTGAATCCAGGGCTTCAAACATACTTTGCAAGTGTTTTACCACTGGGTTGCACCCAGAGCCCGTTTTTACTTTTAGGCGGAGTCTCCCTAAAGTATACAGGCTGCAGCCTCTGGCCTTGAAATGATCTTCCTGCCTGAGCCTCCTGAGTTGCTGAGGTTATGAGCATGTGCCACCCTGCTCAGTTTGATGTACATTTCCATGACCAGTTTTAAATTTATGTCTATCAACATCTTTTTGTCCTGCCAGATCCTCCTTCTTCTCTTTCCATGCTGTTCTCTGCCCATTTGGCTACCTGTGTAAGCCACGTTAATGGGCTACTGTGCCCTCTGTCTTCTGACTGGGTTCTGCCAGTGCTGGGAATTGAGCCCAGTGTTTCAGACATGCTAAATCCATGCTCCAAAATCCCAGTCTCTACTTTTTCTCTATATACATTTGAGATCATGTTATTAGGGGCATACAGGTTTAGAATTATTTTACCTTCCTGCGGTTTTGGTCTTTTTATCATCACACAGTGACTCACTTTACCCCCAGTTATACATTTTGCTTTAAAATCTATTTTATCTGAAATTAGCACAGCTACTCCAGTGCTCACTTCACACACTTCTGTGTATCTTTTTACTAATCCCTTCAACTTTTTTCTTTGTCATTATGTTTTAAGGATGTCTCTTTAAAGTTAGGCCGAGCATGGCGACACACCTGTAATCACAGAACTCAGCAGGTTGAGGAAGGAGCCTGAGTTACATATCAAGACCTTGTCTCAAAACAAGACAGATGAACAACACCCCCACCACCAAAAAAATAGTTATATAATTGTTTGTTTTTCTTAATTAAGGAAATAATGCCATTTGAATTTCCAATCAAAGTATAGTATATTTACCTAGGATTTACTTAGAATTCAAGGGATTTGGGTATTGGGTCCTATCACAGCACTGTGTCTTGAAGAATTCTCAAATCCTGTGAATCTCAGAAGATTCATCATAAAATACAAATTTGAAACAGGTTATCTTGAATATCCTTTCTAGCTTGTTTAATTTGTCAATCCATTAAATTATAGTAACAAGGTACAAATTGTTTTGAGACACTTTGGCAGTCTGAAAGCCAGATCTAAAATTAAAAACAAAATACTGGTATAGTTTAGTGTAATAATTCAGAGAGTAACTGATGGTCTAGTTTTGGGATATTTACCTTTTGTCATGTAAAACTTTAATTTTCCACTATTCAATGTATAGCATCTTTGCAATTTGACTTCCTTTCTGAGGACAAGCCATGTTGGTTTTGTTTGTTTGTTTGTTTTTTGTAGTGCTGGTGCTGGAAATGAGAGTGAGGGCTTTGTGCATACTAGGCAAGCAATCTACTTTTGAGCTACATCCCCAGCACTTGGTTTACTGAGACAGGGTCTCACTATGCAGCCCGGGCTGGCCTCAAACTCATGATTCTCCTGCCTCAGCCTTCCTTGAGTGCTGCGATTGTAGGTATGCACCACCACACCTTTCTCAATCCATGGTTGTTGTTGATTTGTTTAGATTTTTTAAGGCTCTTTATTTGGGTAAAATAGCCTGTCTGTTTTTCTTACCTTTATATTACCAGTCCCCCATGTGTCTGTCAGCTTGTGCTGTGAGGATTTGCATGTTGCTGTAATGCTGCATGCTGTGTAATTGGTATCTCAGATAACCGCAGGGTCACCCATAGTGTACAGGTTTCAGCTCAGCTTCCAGACTAAAACAGACCAGGGAGAAGGACCCAGCAGCCCACTCCTGAAACAATTAGCCATTGAAAACCCTATGACTAGCAGGGAAGCACCGTCAAATATAGTGCCGGGAAATGAGCTCCCCAGGCTGGACAATATTCAAGAAATTATTGGGGAAGAGTTGCTTCCTCAAAATAGAGTCAACTTCAATGACAGGAATGGACTAAGGAGGCCCCTGGGACCTCCTTTTGCTGATGTAGTACAACTCAAAATGACAGGAAATGTAGTAGCTACAACAGTGAGCTCAGACATAGAAAGATTGTGCTAATGGCACAGTGTTAGGTAGTGTTTTGTCCTGCTGTACTTTGGGTTGCTATGAGTCCGATTCAACTCGACAACACCTAACAATATCACGAGTGGCCAGTATGGAGCTTGGTACACAGTAAGAGCTCAAAAAATGCTATTTGAATGGGTGTGTTTGGGTGCTGTAGTTTATTCATTATCTCATGGATTATTACGCTTTTATATTGCTTCCTAATGTACATTTCTCATCTTTAGTCAGTTTGCTATTTAGCTTTTGATACACGGGAATAAAATCTAATAACTCAAGATGCCATTTTAGAAGTTACTTTGTTGTTGTATGCTACCACAGTGATGCAGCTGGACAGAAGAACATTTGAGAACTACTCTTTGTGGGTGCCTCAATCCATGTTCCTAATTAATTACTTACTTAATCAATTTTGAGATAGGGTCTCTAGCCCAGAATGTCCTTGAACTCTGGATTCTCCTGCTCGGTTTCCTAAGTGCTGGGATTACAAGAGTGCCCACCACACTTGGCTCAACTCAGTTCTGATTTCAAGAAAAAAAAAAACTTATTTCCCATGATTTTAGGGATGAACTTCAGTATATTTTCTTGTGATTCTAAAGGCCTTTCATATTCTTTAATAAGCCAAACAAGTTTTTCAGGGTTATATTACTAATTTCCTGCCTCATTTTCTTTTACCATTTTTATTTTTCAAGAGTAATCTAAAAATCAGTTCATCATATTAGTTTCTCCATCTGATGGAGGGACAATAGTAACTGTGTCTAGTTTTTGTAGTCGATAGTGTTACACCATTGTAAAGAATGGGAATACTGGAGCACTTAACTGTACTCACAAGGAATTTGTACATGGACTAGAAAGCAGTTGTTCGAACAGAACAAGGAAACACTGTCTGGTTTAAAGTCAAGAAAGTCAGGGCTGTATCTGTTACTGCATCTCTTCTATCTATATGCTGAGCAAATAATCCAAGAAGCTGGACTTTATGAAGAAGAACATGACATCAGGATTGGAGGAAGACTCGTTAACTATCTGCGTTATGCAGATGGAACAACTTTGCTTGCTGAAACAGGACTCGAAACATTTACTGATGAAGATCAAAGAACACAGCCTTTGGTATGGATTGAGCCTCAACATCAACAAAACAAAAATCCTTACAACTAGGTTAGTATACAACTTAATGATAAACGGAGAAAAGATTGAGGTTGTCCAAGGTTTTTCTTTACTTGGTCCTACAAATGACACCCACAGAAGTAGCAGTCAAGAAATCAAGTTACATTACTTTGGGAAAAGCTGTTGCCAGAGACTCCTTTAAAGTGTTGAAAAGTGAAGAAGATTGGACATTGAAAATGATGGTGCGCCTGACTCATGCCATGGTATTTTTTTTTTTTCTTTTTTTGTACTGGGGGTTGATCCTGGGGCCTCATGCCTGCATGCTTTGCAAGTGCTGGACCACTGAGCTGCAGCCCTAGCCCTTTTATTTTTTTCTCTACTTTCTGAGACAGGGTCTTGCTAAGTTACATAGACTTCCTCTGGTCTCGAACTTGCGATCCTCCTGGCTCTGCCTCCCAAGCCGCTGGGATTACGGGTGTGCCCCACCACGCCCAGCTGTACCATGGTATTTTCAGTTGCATCATATGGATGTGAAAGCTGGACATTGAATAAGGGAGACAGGAGAATTGATGCTTTTGAATTATGGTGCTGGAGATGAATATTGACTATACCATGGACTGCCAGAAAAAGCAATAGATCTGTCCTAGAGCTAGTACAACCAGAGTGCACCTTGGAAAGAAGGACGGCCAGACTGTGTCTTATGTATTTAGTATATGTTGTCAGGAGGGACCAATCCCTGGTGAAGGACATGCTGTTTGGGAGAGTGGCTGGTCAATGAAAAAAGGAAGACCCTCAACTAGATGGATTGACACAGCAGATACAACAATAAGTTTAAACATAAACAAGATCATGAGCCTGGCCCAGAATAGGGGAGTGTTTCAGTCTGTTGTACATGGGGTTGCTATGAGTCAGACCTGACTCGACAGCACATAACAGCAACAACAGTGTTACACCATTTTATTTGGAACCTGATTTTGCATGGTTAGCTACACTGACACAGCTTTTACAATTCAGGCCTTTAGGTGGGAAGAGGATACTGTTTCTTCTTCTGACTCATCTGTCATGCCCTCCCTCTTCCCCTTTTATGCACCTGTGTCAAATGTGAATCAAGCAGCTTCCTGACTGGTCCTTGGGCTTTCAGCCCATCTAGAGAACTGCAGTTATCTGGACCAATTTTTGTCATGTACGTGACAATACTCTTGATCAGAAGTCTGCCTTCTTTTATACCAATCAGATGGTCCTGAAAGTACAAACTTATAGTTAGCTTCATATAACTTGGTTCTACCTTTTTTCTTCCTTTTCTCTTTTTCTTTTCTCTTTCTTCTCCTGTATCTCTTTCTTTTAAGATGTGCCCCTGGTTGACTCGGTTATTTCTTAATTCTCCCTAATATCACCTTTACCCATTGGATGGGACAAATCTCAGGATGACTCATCCCATATTTTATTGGGCCATTTTCCTATGAAGGTGCAAAATATTTGGGGGGTGGGGTACAAGACAGAAGACTGGAACATAAACTGAATTTCTTTAACTTTATTCTTAAGGTGCGGGATCATTAGATTTGAATACACTCTACTCACACACTTGTTTTAAAAATATTTAAAATTATCCAAGTTACATACTAATATCATCTTTGTCTAAAAATAAAGGATAAAAAAACAAACTCAAATTTTCCTTACACCATTGCCTTTCTAGGGATAACCATTATTGACGTTTTGAGAATCCTTTTCGAGTGTCCTGTATCTTGAAAGGGGCTGGGATTTAGCTCAGTTGGTGGAATGCTGCTCTGCAGTCTCTGAGGTCCTGGGTTTGATTCCCAGCACCACAAAAATGGGAGGATGTGGCAATCCACTCCTGAGGCAATCCTGAAACAATCAGCCATTGAAAACTCTCTGAGGGTCGCTATGGGTTGGACATAATTCGACAGCACCTAACAACAATTGAATATTGAAAGTGTATATATATATACACATCTTCCTTGTACATAAATGACATCTCCTCGTTTTGTAGGTGAGGAAATTGAGACCGAGAAACGTGTTGACAAGTTTATTGAAGAAAAGCAGACTGAACAATAATTTATTAAAACCTATTATAGTTTTCTGTCTTTTTCCTTCCCTCCTTCCTTGGCAATACTTGGGGGATGAAGCCATGCTTCACACAAGCGACCACTGAGCTGCACTCCCAGGCCTCCCTCACATTTTTTTTTCCCTTACTTTTTATTCTGAGACAGGGTCTCGCTAAATTACACAAACTGCTACTGGCCTCGAATTTGGGATCCTCCTGCCTCCGCCTTCCAAATCGCTGGGATTACATTAGTGCGCCATCGCACCTGGTATAAAAGCTACTAAGGATGATTTTTTAGTCAACAAGGTATTAACTAATTAACATCAGATTTCTACAAATATATTGATCTCACAGTAAAAAACAAAAACAAACAAAACCTACTGTGTCAGACCCCGTACCCAGTGCTTTCTTTTCTGGACGTGAGTTCTGGTATGTCATTTCTGTTGGATGGGTCGCACGTAAGAAGCTGAGCCACTCGTTTAGACGTTGGGGAGAGGGTAGAAGAGTCGTTTCTACGCAAGGATGTAAGAATTGTATTTTGATAGGAGATGTAGGAAACCTAGCAAAGTGCGGTGGAGCTGCAAAAGTCATAGACAGTCGGGTTTGTCAATAAAGCTTGTAAAGCTGGTATGTGAAGACCCTACTACCTGCGCGTCTGAAGGTCCTTTCGGAAATGGAATGAGCACGGAGTCTACAAGGATGGCCTTGGTGCGGGGAAAGCAAAGGAAGCTAAGGTCGCAAAAAAGAAGCGGCCACCAGGCCCCAGGGGAGCCAAAGGAGCGCTCAGATCTGGCAGAGTGCGTCTGCGCGAGTGGCTCGCGTAGGGGGCGGAGGGGCGGAGCTTGGGGGCGGCCAGTGAGGCTGCGCACACCGCGGGGCGCTGTGGGGGAGGGCGGTCCGTGTGTGTGTGTGTTGTTGTTCCGCGGCGGCGGCGGCGGCGGTGGCGGCGTCGGTAAGATGGCTGCCCACGGGGGCTCCGCGGCGTCCTCGGCGCTGAAGGGGTTAATTCAGCAATTCACCGCCATCACCGGTAAGAGACGCGGTTACCGTAAGGTGGAGAGTGGGTTCCGGGGCGGACGGCGAGGCTGCCCCCGGCTTCCCCTTACCTTCATGCATTCCTCCCTCGGGCTTTACCCACAGCTCCCGTCCTCCCTCCTGAGGAAGAGACGACGACGGCGTCGGGGTCTCCGGTTCAGGCGGGAGACAGCCCCCCTTTCCCGCGCTTGCTAGTCCCTCCTTCCCGGTCTCCTTGCAGTTTGGGGGCAGACCCCCATTCCCCCTGCCAGCCCAGACCTGGGGATGGGCCGAGCCTGCCCGCCCCCGCCGGCCCGGGGACCTGGGGGCGGGAGGAGTGGGGGGCCGCACCCGGGCCACCGCCCTCCTCTTCCTCCAGCACCTTCTCCTCTCTGTGGAGCCCACCAAGAAGAGGGTGCAGTGCATCCCCTCACTCCTTCCTTTCTTCTCCGGCCAGGTCATTCTCGCTCTGTCCCTGGCCTGCCCTTCCCCTTTCTGGGCCCCTCGGAGCCTCCGCGGTGGCCTTGGCGTGTTACGGCCCTCCGGCTGTTAACGGCGAGGCGGTTGGATTCAGCGGCGCCCTTACCCATCCCGGGGGACAGCCGCCAGAAACAGGGGGTGCCGAGGACTGCCTTAGGGGCTGAGGCTTTAAGAGAAGGGGGGAAACCCGAAGCTTAATAAGGAAGGCCTGGAGGAATCCTGGGTGGCATTTCCCACCTCCCCATAATAAAATCATAAAGACTGAGACGATGGCGCCCGAGCCTTGTGTTGATAAAATAGGGATGGTGGCAGAAACTTCTTTAAGAGGAATCTGTGTCTAGGTGCCCGTATTCCCTATTCCTTAGGCCTAGGTTTTTCTTTACCTTCGGACCCCTGCAAAGGGCGCACGCAGATCTCTTACCGCCTGGAGGAAAGGCCCCAAGCCATTCTGTGAATTGTCTGTCTTGTTTCTCTCTGACGGTGCTGAACTTTTTTTGCATGAGTTATTAGAGGGCGGAGCAAATGATGAAGTTCTCTGTGGAGTGATTTGAGAGAAGAGTACTCCATGTGCCTGAGTGTGGTTTTGCCGTTCTAGTTTGTCATTTTGAAAAGAGGTCAGAAAGTTAGTTCCCTCTCTTAACATATCTGTACTTTCTCCAGTAGTAGTTTGTTAGATGTAGAGAATATCTTCAGTTAATGTTCTTAGAGCTTGCCATGCAAGATCTGATTAAGTAAAAACTTACAGTATTTTAATCAATACCGGTTATATGCAAGTTACTGTTTTATAATTAAAGCTAGTTCTATATTTTGCTCTGACAACTGGATATTTCATGCGTCGATTTCTTTCTTGTGGCAGCAAACATGTCGTCAAAGTTAGTAAAGTGAAATTTATAATAAAATTGGAGTGAAGAGTGAAATGATAACTTAGAATATTTCTAAACTTTGTGATTGAATTATTATATTTATGATGTAGTGAATTTCCCAGTGCCTAACCAAATCATTGTTATGGGAAAAAATTAAGATTATTTTGTATATAAATTAATATTTCTGAATTACGTTTATGTAGAGAAGCTTTTTAGTGAATCACACAGAAACTATTAATGTTAATCCTTTGTTTGGATTTCCAGGAAGTGATTTAAGATACCACTTACTTAATTTCAGGGTGTTTTTGTTTTTTGTTTCTTTGGTACTGGGGTCCTGAACCCAGCACCTCGAACATACTTTGCAAGTGCTCTACCACTGACCTGGACCCCCAGCTTTTTTTCTTTTTCTTTCTTTCTTTCTTTCTTTCTTTCTTTCTTTTTTTGAGACAGGATCTCCCTAAATTACACTAGCTGCCTCTGGCCTTGAACTTGCTAGCTTCCTGCCTCATCCTCCTGAGTCGCTGGGATTAGAGCCTGTGACACTAAGTGTGGCTTTAATTTCAGTTTTTTTATGGGAATTAAAACCTTTCAGAAACTCATTGTTTTAACTGCATTATTTCTTCTAATACAACATTTTTTTAGATATATCCCAAAACCAAAATGTGGTCAGCTGAATAGACACATTCAAATGCTTTAATTCTGTTTCTATCTCCTAGTCTACACAACTTGTTTCCTGTTCACAGGCCTCAGTATTGCTGGATTAGGTTGGAGTGCCTCATTAGGTAGTGGTATCTGGAAGTCTACAAAAGAGAAAATTCCTTGGACTGTTCTTGATGTGCTGTGGATTATGGATTTTTTTTTCCCCTTCAATACTGGGGGTTGAACCCAGAGCCTTACGAATGCTTTGCAAGCACTCTACCACTGAGCTGCACCCTTGACCATTTTTATTTTTTATTTTGGGACAGGGTCTCACTAAGTTACACAGGCTGCCTCTGGCCTTGAACTTGCGATCCTCCTGCCTCCACCTCCTGAGTAGCTGGGATTACAGGCATGCACCTGTGGATTTCTTTCTTGTTTTTTGTTTGTTTTTGATTTGCTTTTGTTTGTTTTTTTTTGTGCTGGAGATTGAACCTAGGGCCTTGTACATGCTAAGTACTTGCTCTGCTGCTGAGTTGGACCCCCCAACTCATTAAGGCGAAAAATCTTCTTGAGGGGTGGGGGTAAGGATTGAATCCAGGACCTCAAGAATGCAAAGCACTATTACCTCTTAGCTACATCCTTGGTCAGGTTGTAACTTTCTATTGATAAATTTGGGGATTCTTTTTATAAGATAGTGATTAACCATTAGAAAGACATGATTAAGATGGACATAGTGATATGCAACTGTAGTCTCAGCCACTCAGAAGGCTGAGGCAGGAGAATCACTTGAGCCCTGGAGTTCAAGGCCAGCCTGGGCAACATAGACCCTGTCTCAAATAAGCAAATACACATGCACACATAATTGAACCCTTTTAACACTTTTTTTCCACATAACCTAAAAGGAAATTTTGGCGATTCTCCTAAAACGTGGGTTCTCCTACCTTTTTTCTTTTTTTTTGGCAGTACTGAGGGTCTGAACTGAGGGCCTCATACTTGCTTTTTGCAAGTGCTCTTCCACTGAGCTGCACCCCTAGAACTTTTTTACTTTTCATTTTGAGGCAGAGTCTGTTAAATTACACAGGCTGCCTCTGGCCTTGAACTTAACAATCTTCCTGCCTCCATCTCTTGAGTTGCTGAGATTACAGGTATGTGCCCCGTGCCTGGCACCCACTTACGTTTTAAGTTGTAATGTTTATATAATTAAAAGATATTTGATATTTATTCATTACTGAATAAGTTAGAAAGACTTTAGCAGCTTATGCTCTGATTTTAAAAAGGTTTTAGTTTTATCTGGAAGCTTAATATTCTAGTAAAAGCAAATGCATTTTCAAAAATGTGAATCTTTTTCTGCGGCATTTAGAAATAAAATGGAAATTGAAAGGTTTTTCAATAAATTATATTCCTTACCAAATAAAACTATTCATATATATTATATACATAGTATAATGAATATGAAATAATACTGATTTCTAAACATTTTTGAAAAAGTTAAATGACTGTGGAATAATTTTGGAAAAAAGTAGGGGAAAAAAATCTCAAATCTCACCATAGTGCTATTGTGTATTTTACATCCTACCTTCCAGTTCTTCTCTGTCTTTGTCTCTCTCTTCTTCAGCATTGGAGTGTTGAGTCCAGAGCCTTGCACATATTAGGCAAGTGCTCCACTATTGAGCTGCACCCAGCCCCCCTTTTTTATTTTCAGACTGGATCTTGCCTGGTTGCACAGGCTGCCTCTTGCCTTGAACTCACAATCCTCCTGCCTCACAGGTTGCTGGGGTTTTAGATGTACACCATGGTGCCTACCTCCAGTTCTTTATATACTTACTATTACCTTGTGGATCATAGTGGACAATATAGAACTCTGAAGTTTTCATTTAACATTACATAAATGTTTTTTCCATGATCAAACTCTTCGATAAGCAAGTGGCAAGGGAAGTGATAGTCTTAGAAGTGCTCACATCATAAACCTATCTTTACTATCAATGCCTTTAGAATTATATAAAGCTATGAAAGAAAACCCATGCTATTATTTTATGGTCATACTATGTCTTACAATATTACTAAGTTTGATCTCTTGATATTCATCATATGTGACTTTGAGGTCATAACATGAAGAATGTGCTACTGGATCAATTCTGGGAGAGCAATTAAAAAAATTTTTTTTTTCTTCTTCTGGTATTGGGGGAATTGAACCCAGGGCCTCACACATGCTTTGCGAGTGCTATTCCACTGAGCTGCATCCTAGCCCATTTTTTTACCTTTTGTGTGTGTGTGTGTGTGTGTGTGTGTGTGTGTGTGTGTGCGTGTGTGTGTGCGCGTGCGTGTGTGTGTGCGTGTGCTGGAGGTTGAACCCAAGACCTTGTGCTTGGATGCTTTGGAAGTGCTGGACCACAGAGCTGCACCCCCGGCTCACGTTTTTACTTTTTTGAGACAGGGTCTTGCTAAGTTATGCAGACTGCCTCTGGTCTCAAACTTGCGATCCTCCTGCCTCTGCCTCCCGAGCCACTGGGATAACAAGTGTGTGCCACCTTGCCCGGCTCATTTTTTTACTCTTTTGTCTTGAGGCAGGGTCTCCCTAAATTAGGCAGGCTGCATCTGGCCTTGAACTTGCTATCCTCCTGCCTCTGCCTCCCCAGTTGCTGGATTACAGGCATGCCTGCCCACACCCAGGTTTAAAAATGTTTTGAACCAGCAGGGCACGAGGGGCACACCTATAATCCCAGAGCCGCTTGGGAGGTGGAGGCAGGAGGATCTCAAGTTTGAGACCAGAGGCAGTCTGCATAACTTAGCAAGACCCTGTCTCAAAAAGTAATATAATGGGCTGGGGGTGCAGCTCAGTGGTCCAGCACTTGCAGAGCATGCAAGTGTGAGGCCCTGGGTTCAACCCCAAGTACCGCAAAAAAAAAAAAAAAAAAAAAAAAAAAAAAAGTTTTGAACCATTTCAGTATCCCATTCACACTAACTTTGGGCTGACATCTGTCCACATATATACAAAATGTACACATATCAGAATAATTCATGGGGTGAAGATGGGATATACATAGATCCTGTAGAATAGGTAAAAACAAACTGACAGAAACTAAGAGCAGACGTAAGAATAGAAAGTGGAAGCTGGAAAGGGTATGTTATTGTTAAGTGCCATTGAGTGGATGTCCTACTCATAGCAACCCTGTGTACAGTAGGTGAAACACTATTGCCAGTGCTTCTCTGCTATTCCTTGTGTTTTTACTGGCTGATTGTTTTTTGTGAGTGGGCTGCTAGGTCCTTCTCCCAAGCCTACAGCACCTGATGTTCCCAGGTGGTCCCTCATCCAAGTACTAACCAGGTACAACCCTGCTTAGCTTCCAAGATCTGATGGGATTGGATGCCATAGTGGTGTGGCTGCAGGCAAAATCGGTATAAGAGATTACTAGTATAGGCTGAGCATGGTGGTGCACGCCTATAGTAATCTCAGCAGCTCAGGAGGCAGAGGCAAGAGGATCGCAAGTTCGAGACCAGAGGCAGTCTATGTAACTTAGCGAGACCCTGTCTCAAATGGGCTGGGGGTTCAGCTTAGTAGTCCAGCACTTGGAAAGCATGCAAGTTCGAGGCCCTGAGTTCAACCCCCAGTACTGCAAAAAAAAAGAGGAAGAGAGAGAATACTATTATAGAATTTATAGAGTTTTGTGCATAGTAGGCATTTCTATGAAGTAGAATTACATTGTAGAAGAAATTTTAATCTTTCTCTAAAATTGTTAATATATGGGAATTTATTATAAAATTAGAAACTTTAGTGTGTGTAGTATTTGACTTTGTGGCTAATTTCCAAACTTATTCTTTTGTATAACACATTTCTGTTGGGGTAGTATTAAAATGTATGTTTGAGTTCTTTTTTTGAGGAAAAGTGGTCACAAGAGTTGTAAATCTTAAAGGAAAAATTCAAAAGTTCTTGAAATTTTAAGAACTATTTCAAAAGTTGATAATGAGGTTTGAGAAAAAAATTTAAGGGAAATAATTTTTTTATGCATTGTGAATTAAATCTTACTACTAAGTTTGATATTTGTTGAACGACTACTACCACTCTGGCAGATCTCAGAAGCTAAGCAAGGTCAAGCCTGATTAGTACTTGAATGGGAGACCACCTGGGAATGCCTGGTGCTCTAGGCTTGGGAGAAGGAACCGACAACCCACTCCTGAAATAATCAACCATTGAAAACCTTATGAATAGTAGAGAAGCACTGACGATAGTGTTGGGCATGGCACAGTCTCTAGTAGTGTTTTCGTCTGTTGTGTGTAGGGTCGTTATGAGTTAGTGGTCTGGGGTTTAGCTCAGTTGTTAGAGTGCTGCTCCGCACTCTCTGAGGACCCAGGTTCAATCCCTTACCCCCACAAAAATGGGAGAAGGATGTGGCAATCTACTTGTGAAACAATCCTTGAATAATCAGCCATTGAAAACCTTATGAGGGTCGCTATGAGTTAGACTCAACTCTGATGGCATCTAATAACAGCAACAAGTTAGTGGGAGAGAAGTGGACTCTAAAAGATATAGAAAGAAATCTAAGGAGTCAAAATCAAGCTGAGGATACTGTTTTGGACATTTGGCTATATAACAGTGCTGCTTTTGAAGGTATGAGAATAGAAGAGGTTTGAGAAGATGATTATTTCAGTTTGGGGTAAGTTAAGGTGCTGCCAATGAGACTTCCAAATGGAACTGTAAATAAGCAAATTAATATTTGGGTCTAGAAAGAAAACAAAGTCTGTTGTATTGATGGCCATTAAGGGCAAAAAAAAAAAAAAAAAAAAAAAAAGGTGGCATCTTGCAGTGTGAGACTATAGTAGTCTCCAGGACTCAAAGCTGAAAGCATAGTACTGTCTGGGGGATTACAGAGAGGAAAGTGCAGAGGAGACTTAGGAGAAACCAGAGATGTAGGAAGAAAACCAGAAGATGACACTTCAGACAGGAGCATGGAGTATGGTGATACTTTATATATTGTTGTTAGATGCCGTTGAGTCAGTATCCAACTCATAGCAACCCTGTGTACAACAGATGAAACACTATTATCATGCTTCTCTGCAATTTATAGGGTTTTCAATGGCTGTGTTTTGGGGAGTGAGTTGCCAGGTCTTTCAAGCCTACAGTACCTGGTGTTCCCAGGTGGTCTCCCATCCAAGTACTAACCAGGTCCAACCCTGCTTAGCTTCTGAGATCTGATGCAATCAGGTGCCACAGTGATACGGCTGCAGACACCTTATATATTAGGCATGTAGAAAATCAGCAGCTGTAGGGTTGTTTATTTTTGTTAGAGCTGGAAGATATCTTAGAAACTGTTTTGGCCCATTTCTGATTTATACAAATGAGAAATTGAATGTTCAGAGTGTATGTAATTTACCCTTTATATTTTGTAGTTTTATTAGTTTTGATAAATACATATAATCCTGTAACTACTACCACAGTCAAGATGGAAAAAAAGCTGGGAATAGGATACATGCCCACCAACTAGTAGTCCCAGCTATGAAGACTGAGGTGAGGGGATTGCTTGAACCTAGGAGTTACAAAACAGCCTGGGCAACATAGTGAAACTGGTCTCAGGAAAAAAAATTGTGGAACAGTTCATTCTGCCCCTTTGTGGTTGGTTATCTCCATACTCGTAGCCTAAATTGTTTTTAGTTTGTTGTTTTCTTTTTCCAGAATGTCTTAAATAGAATCACAGTATGTAGCCTGTGAATTTGGCTTCTTTGCATATTGCATTTGAGATTCATTTGTGTTTTGTAGTGTTAGTAGTTCTTTTCTGTTGTTGTGCCTACAGTTGTACCACTGTGGCGTCCCGTCCCTTCAGATCTTAGAAGCTAAGTAGGTCTGGCCTGGTTAGTACTTGGATGGGAGACCGCCTGGGAACACCACATGCTGTAGGTTTGGGAGAAGGACCCAGCAACCCACTCCCAAAAAACAATCAGCCATTGAAAACCCTATGAATAGCAGAGAAGCGCTAACAATATGGTTTCGCCTGTTATACATAGGGTCGATATGAGTCGGACACCAACTCAACAGTACCTAACAACGTCAACAGTATTAGTAGTTCTTTTCTGTTATTGGTGAATATTGTACCATTGTATGGTTTATACTACATTTTGTTTATCCATGCAACTAAAGGACATTGGTGCTAGATGTGTGTCTCAAGCTTGTAATGGGTGTAATCTCAATACCTTGGAGGCTGAGGCAGGAGAATTCAGACTTGCAGGCCAGTCTATGGTACAGCGTGAAACCCTGTCTCAACAAACACAAACAACCCCCCCAAAAAAAACATAAATAAAGGACACTTGTGTGGTTTCATCACAGGGAGATTATAAATAAAGCTGCTAAACACATTATTAGTGTGTGAATGTGAATTTTCATTTCCCTTGTATAAATACCTACACACATTTATTGGATCATATGAAATGTGAGTCTTCACCCATAGAACCCTGGTATCTGATCCTGCCTGACCTTGGAAGCCAAGCAGGGTTGGCCTGATTAGTCCTTGGATGCAAGACTGCCTGGGAATACCAGGTGCTGCAGTGTAGGGAGAAAGAGCTGGCAATCCACTCCTAAAACAATTCACCATTGAAAATCCTATGAATAACAGCGAAGCACTGACAATAGTGATGGGCCTGGCACAGTGTCAGGGAGCGTTTTGTTTAGGGTCACTGTGAGTTGGACCTGATGTGACGGCACCTAACAACAGGAAATGTGAATAACTTTATAAGAAACTGCCAAATTATGTTTCAGAATCTGTCAATACCATTTTGCATTCCCCTGAGCTGTGTAGCAGAGTTCCAGTTGCTCTGCATTTTTGTCAGCTCTTGGTATTTTAGGCTATTTATTTATTTATTTATTTATTTGCAGTATGAGGGGGTTGAACCCAGGGCTTTGCTCATGCTGGGCAAGTGCTCTACCACTGAGCCACACCGCCGGCCCCGAGGCTTTTTGTCGTATGATAATTTTGTCGTATGATAATTTACCATCCATAATCTTTCAAGCTCTAATTTTTAATTGTTAGATTGAATAGATGTAAAGTTACTCTGTTAGATTGCTATAAAAGTTTCCAAATGCTTCTATTGGGATTTATCTTATCATAGATCATTAAGAGAAAGCTGCTTATGGGATCACACTTTGGGTAGCAGTGGTCTAGGTAATGGCAGAACAGGGACTGGAACTTTATTGACTTTATTCTTAGACTCCTGTGTTTCCTTATCACTATTTCCCAGTCATGACAGTTTTGTTTTTTTGATCCAATGAATATTTGCATCATCTAACTCCTAACTTAATCATTTCATTTTCCTATACTTAACTAAATTTAGCTTTTGGTTTATACTTCTAAAAATATTTTCTATTTATTTTTTAAAATTCTTATTTATTTATTTACTTATTTACAGTACTGGGGAATTGAACCCAGAGCCTCTCATGCTTGCTTTGGAAGTATTCTACCACTCAGTTGCACCCCAGCCCAGTTTTTACTTTTTTTTTTCCCCTTTACTTTTGAGACAGTCTTCCTACTTTATGCAGGCTGCCTCTGGCCTCAAACTTGTGATCTTCCTGGTTCTGCTTCCTGAGTCACTGGGTGTATAGGTGTGCACCACTGTGTGTCCAGCTCATTTTCTATTCCTTTTTTTTTTTCTTTCTTTCTTTTTTTGTGGTACTGGGGGTTGAACCCAGGGCCTCTCACTTGCATGCTTTGCAAGTGCTGGACCACTGAGCTGCACTGGCAGCCCATTTTTCCAGTTTTTGAGACAGAGTCACACTAAGTTACACAGACTGCCTCAGGTCTTGAACTTGCAATCCTCCTGCCTCTGCCTCCTGAGCCACTGGGATTATAGGCTTGCGCCACTGCACCCGGTTCCTCATTTTCTATTCTTAAAAGTTTATAAATTCCCAGATTGAAGACTGATGAGGTTAAGGTTTCTGTGTCACACAACTATTGCCCACTCTCATTTCTTTGCTAGATAGTCTAGCTTACTTTTTACCATTACTGGGGGAAATGTGGAAACAAAAAAAGAACCTCTATGTGTCCATTTTATTTCTATGAAGGGAATTTTTTTTTTTTTTTCAATGACTTGCTGTGTAGCTTAGGTGTGGACTCCCTTGCCGAGTGATTTAAAAGAATAATAAAAATCTCTGACTGGTACAGTTTGGCTCCTGGTGGTAGTTGAAAAACAGTCCTTTTGGCACTGAAAGGAGTATAAAGGATAGATATGAAGAGCTATTAAAGTTTGGAATATTTCTTGATCTTCTAGCTATGGTAGAGACATGGACTGCATTAT
The DNA here is from genome assembly GCA_007922755.1 of Pedetes capensis. NCBI lineage: Eukaryota > Metazoa > Chordata > Mammalia > Rodentia > Pedetidae > Pedetes > Pedetes capensis. The sequence continues at coordinate 34,188 of VMDO01006165.1, read as the reverse complement.
AGGTTTTAGTCTGATTCCTTTATGAAATCATTAATGAAGAAAGGGTGTGAACAGGAGACAACAGCAAGCAAGGAAATGGCCACTCATAAATTGTGTGCTACAAGCTAGGTTGAATAATACCCTTTGGTGCCATTAGCAAGCTTAAAACAGATGGAAGGAAAAGATAAGAGATAAATAAAGAAAAAGGGTACATGTGGAGACAAACAGTAAAATGGGGCTTCTATCATAGATTCTAGATTACTAGGTGAGATTAAGCTACCCTGCTGTTACCTATAATGGTGGGACCTCAAAATAAATTCATTTAAACAAATTTTCAGATAGTTTAAATGTGCAAACTTACTAGCCCCTCCTGAAAAGATATGCCTTTTGTTTTAATGATAATAAAATAGAAGTCCAAATTTTCTTTACAGCTGGCCCATCAAAAATTGTTATTTGGGCTGGGGATATAGATCATTGGTAGAGTGCCTGCTCATGGCCCTGGGTTTACTACCCCCCTCCCTCAAAGTAAAACAACTTCGTTAAACTTGTTTAGTACTGTTCTTTTCCTTATACCTTTTAGCCTTCTCTACTTTTTCTCTTTCCTCTCAGCCTTCCTCATATTTTCTGTTTAGCTCAGGGGAGGTATTATTGGAATTTGAGATAGGACAACTTCTGCTGGTGTAGTACTGTTCTGTCCATTGCACACGGTTTAATTTTAACATTTATATTGTTAGGTTACTTTGGCTGCTATAACAAAGTACTGCAAATTGCATGGTTTAACACATACTTATTCTCTCACACACAGTTCTGGAGGCTGGAAGTGTGAAGTGAAGGTGTGCACAGTCTTTTGGTGGGGCATTTTTCAGCCTAACATAGCACCCTGACTTCTTTCCATTTAAATGCCAGTAGGATGCCTCACCCCTTAGTCACAACCACATCAAAAATGATCTCTCATTATTAAATGTCTCTAATACTTACAGACATTAAGAACAACTGGAACCTTTAATTATCTTTCAGTTATCTTCTGTTTCTAACATGATATGCTAAGTGTTACAACAAGTGGTACACTAAGAGTGAGTAATATGCCAGAACAGACGGGTTAGATGGTTTCTTTTTATTTAAAAAAAATGAGTGGTACATTTATGTTTTGAATATGTAATCGCCCACTATGCTTATGTTTGAATGCTTGGTCTCCAGTGGGTGGCACTGTTTGGAGAGGCTGTAGGATTTTGAGAAGTGGGATGTAGCTGGCAGAAGTAGGTCACTGGAGGTGGGCTTTCAGGCTTTACCTGGGCCCCTGGGCCTGGTAAGTTCTCTGTTTCCTGGTTGGCCACAGTGTGAACAGCTCTCCTCTGCCACGTGCTCCTGCTGCCTCTTTGGTGGTGCCTTCCCTGCCACTGTAGACTAAGATCCTCTGAAACCGTGAGTCAAATGTATCTTTCCTCCCTTAAGCTTTGTTAGGTATTTCATCAGCAAAGCACACTTGGCTTCATGGGAGGTGGGCTGCTATTGTTCTTCCTTTGCCTCATCCTCCTCTGTAGCTCAAACTGGCCTGGAATTTGCAATTAATCCTGCTTCCTCAGCCTCCTAAGTTCTGGGATTACAGGCATGTGCCACTACACCTGGCTCATGATATCTTTTATTTACTCAGAACTCTCAATGGTGGTGTCATTGGAGTTGTGGTTGGAGGAGGGTGGTGGAAAGGGTGGCAGCAATATTTATATGCAGCTGGAACAAGTAGCCAGAATAATTTACTTTCAGAACCTGCTGTGTAGCTAAGTAAACTAAAAATGGTAAATTATGATAGTCATTGAACTTCTAGACTAGCATTTAAGAAGTATAATACAATACAATATAATTGGAGATAATGTAAAAAATATTAGGCATACAATGAAAAGCCTCAAGTTTTATGAGTAAGGATATGAAAGCACAGAAGTCTTGAGATTGTTTATCAATTTTGTGCTAAAGAGCTTGTACCAGTCTACTGACTGGGATCCATTTCCTCTACCCAGATAGTAATTGTGAGTAGGTGAGAAAAAGTTCTTCCAGTTTGGGCAGTCTGAGGTCCTTGAGTGCCCAAGGCCCAGGGACTAGACCAAGAGGCTTACACCTCTAGATCCTGAGAGCTAGAGGCCTATCGTTCAATGCTTTTGAAGCCAGAAACTTACAGGCTCTAGGCATTCCATTTGGAGGTTTATCATCCTGGGCTTTTATCAGCAGTGGCCCTGACACTTGGCAGCTATTGTGACTTTAGTTTTCAGCAACAGTGTAGTGGCAGCAGCAGGCAGCACCATCCAGTGTTACAACTTTCTTTCAGGCCTCCAGTGCTGGAATCCTCAGCATTTAGCGACAAGTGTTACAGCTTTCAGGCCTTGAGTGTCAGGATCCCTAGCTCTTGAGAGTGGCTAGTTTATAGCTCTTGGGCTCAAGGTTTCTGACACCCTTGTCTCTTAAGGCTTGGTAGCTCTCTGGAACTCTTAACAGCAACCAGGACCTGTACTTTCTCTGCTACAACTCTTCATAGCTCTCCTTGTCTTTTTTGCCTCTGCTCCCCCTCATTTCTACCCTGGCTGCTCTCTGGAACTCTTGAACTGCCCTCTTGTCACTTGCCACTGTCATTACTGCTGCCATCTTGGCCACTACACTGCTTTACTGTTTCATTGCTGCTGCTGCTGTCCTCTCTTCATGTTGTCAGCTCAGGCTGCTTTACTAATGATAAAAATCAAAAGTAGGCAAGAAAAGATCACTTGAGAGAAGCTTTTTATTGGTCATAATGTCACAAAACCAGGGGGCAGCAGTTTTCCTACCTGGCTCACAGAGTGGAATAGCCTGCTTTATAGAGCCAGAGTGAGAGTGTGGCAAGTGTGTCTGCATCAGTTACAGCCAGAAAATAAGCCAACATTTACTTCTTTAGTAATGTATCTATAGATGTAATAGACCCTATTTATAGGCATGGGAGCCAGGGGGTAGTTCAGCAAGCAGATTGACAAAGTAACACTTTTGATGGTTCTCAGCATGCCTGAACTGGATGAGGGAGATGAGGATAAGGGGATCCCAAGTATGTAGTTTGGTTTAATTATAGTAAATTGTATAGAATAGAGAAGAGGCAAGGCCAGAGAAATAAGCTGAGACCTCATCATAAAGGACTTTCTAGCTCATAAAGACTTTGGAATTTATCCTGTAGGTGTCAGAAGAGAGTTATTAAAGAATTTAAAACCAGGATATGGGGGTCAGTGAGTGATATAATCAGCCTAGTGTTGTGGCGTATACCCTAGCAGTAAGGTGTAAGACAGAGTGATGATCATTTAGGAGCCCATTGTCGTAATCAGGTAAGGAGTGTGAAGGACTTGATCTAAATCCTTAGCAGTAATAGTAGTAGAGAAGACAAACGAGAGATATTAGGAAGAGAGTCAGAACTTCAGTTTTTCACAGAAGGATATCATGAATGACCCCACATCAAAGAAAAAAGATTGCTGACTAAAATGTGTAGTAGTTTTTAAGATCTTCTATAAAAGCATCATTTTGTTGGGAAAATGCTAAAAAGAGAAATGAAATTGAGAATATGGGTGTTAGCTTTAATGCAGACCCTCCCTTTGTGGAATCTGCCCAAATTAGATCATTTTGCACTTGCTTTTTATAAACTCATAGGGCATAGGAAACAAAACCCAGGTCTCCCCAAAGGACAGAAATCTAAAAGAAGACCCCTCCCCTTCATGAAGCTGATACTTCGATGTATCAACCTTGGTTAAGGGTGAAGTTCCCATCTATGGGGAAGGGTATATAACAAGGGTTGTTAAAAAGTTACATTTCCTATGTAGTCCTGAAACATGAGGTGATCCCAGATTACAGAACAGAGCTGGAGTTGCCAGAGAGATTGAGCAGGATAAGTCACCAGCCACAGTTCCCCATGGGGAAGGGAACTGGAGCCCTCATCCAAAGAGGTAAGCCAGACAGCCTGGCCATCAGACTGGCAATCCTACAGGACATGCCCACAGTTCTTGAAGCCCTTGGACTCTTGCAGGAATTTGGTGAGACAGGTACTCTTCCTCACTGGTGGTGATCAGCATTGGAGAAGTGACTCTTTTTCATGCTTCATGTCTGAGGGCCGTACCATTCTGAGAGGGAAACTATTGTGTGAGACTGAGCTACGCTGGGGGTCCTGAAAACAGTTATCACCAGTGGAGAGCCTGGCATTGATATACCACAACCCCAGTGTGCTTCACAGCTGTGGCAGGCAGTTACAGTGAGGGGTAAGTTGCGACACTGACACTGAGAGGTCTGGGCAGCAGGAGGCGAGGGAAGGTTGCTCAGAGGCAAGCTCCCCAACTTCCTGGGGGAGAGGAGACTACTCCATCTTCTGAGGGGAACCTCAGAGACTGTCAACCCTGAGCCTTGGTCAGATTAAAAAAAATTCCATCTTCAACTGACTACCACTTCCACCTAACAGATTGCAATAGTAGAGGCTGTAGAAAGAAACCACTCCAGTAGTAGTAGTAGTTCTTTTTTCATTTCCCCTTCCCTTTTTCTCTCCCTCTCACCCTCCCTACCTCTCTTCCTTCTTCTTGTGCTGGGGATTGAACCTAGGGCTTTACATAGGGTAAGTGCTGTACCACTGTGCAGTAGCCACAGCCTTTTTCATATTTTTGCTTTGAGATGGGATCTCACTGAATTGCACAGGCTAACTCTAGCCTGAGGCTCAAGATCCTCTTGCCTTAGCTCAGAGAAGCTAGGGTTGCAGGAGTGCAACTTGGTGTCTGGGTCTGGTCTGGCCTTGTCTTTTCTTTTTCCTTTCCTTTCCTTCCCTTTCCTTTCCTTTCTTCCCTCTTTTCATTCGTAATTTTTATTTCCTCATTTTTTCTTCTAATCCAAATTTTATCTTTTTAAAATTTTCTTTATCTTTTTCTGCCTGTGTATCTCTTTTTCTATTTACCATACTTTTATTATCATTTTAGTAAATTTTTTAAAAAGTATGTTAGGCCTTATACTTCTTATTGTGCTGCTTACATGTACCTAATTCTGTTTTTTTATCATGCAGTTTTTTTAAAAACCTTGCTTTTTTCCCCTCCCTCTTCCTATTCATTTCCTTGCTAGATCTTCTTTGTCCTTTTTTTTAGTTAACTCTTACAACATCCTTCTTTCCCCCATTTCTCTACCTCTCCTGTTTTCTTCAGGCAGTAGCTATTTTTACCTGCACCTTGAATATTGTGTAACTTCATAGCTTACTGTATATTATTGCTGCCATTCTCTTTTCTGTGGGCATTAGTGGTGCAGCAATTGGATTTAAGTGATTGTAAGTTTATTTCTATATCTGGTTTGGCTGTGTATTGTACCTGCTACAGTGGTTTGTCTTCCCCTCTGGGAGTGGTACTGGAGATTGAGATCTCAAGAGAAAGCTGCTCACTAAGAAGATTCCCAAATAAAATGTGAAGAGATATCCATCCTTACAGATGCATAAATCACAAATCAGAAACAAGAAGCATGAAAAACCAAAGGCAGAGCCAGGCGCGATGGTGCATGCTTGTAATCCCAGCGGCTCGGGAGGCAGAGGCAGAAGGATCGCAAGTTCGAGACCAGAGGCAGTCTGCATAACTTAGTGAGACTCTGTCTCAAAAAGTAAAAAAATGGGCCAGGGATACAGCTCAATGGTCCGGCACTTGCAAAGCATGCAAGCATGTGGCCTTAGGTTCAACCTCCAGTACCAAAAAGAAAAAAAGGGGGACCAAAAAAAAAAAAAAAAAAAAGCAAAGGCAGCACATCTCCAAAAGACTGTGGTTCTTTAACCACTGAAGCCAAGACACTGAAATAGTTGAAATATCAGACAAAGGATTTAATGGTCTACTTGTAAAAATGATCAGTGACTTCAAAGAGTATATAAGCAAATGAATGAAATAATAAAGTAAATGCAGCACCTAGATCAGAAAGTCACCAGTGTAGAAGACCAAGTCAGTAAAATGGGTGAAAAGTTCAGCAAGGAAATTGAGATTTTTGAAAAACACCAAACAAATGTTGGAAATGAAGAACTCAATAAACTAAATGAAAAACACAGTGGAAACCATCATCAGTAGACTAGGTCAAGCAGAAGACAGAATATTAGGGATGCAAGACAAGGTTGAAGAAATACTACATTCAGGTATCAACAAAGAAAAAAAATAAAACAACATGACCACAACTTTCAAGAACTTTGAGAACATAATCAAGAGACCAAACCTAAGAATTTAGGGACTACAAGGAGCTATGATAAAAACTAAAGGCATAGAAAACTTATTCAGTGAAATTATAGTAAAAAGTGTTCCAAAGCAGGGGAAAGAAAGGGACATCCAACCTCAAGAGGGATTTAAAACACCAAATAGACATGAACATATTATAATTAAAAGGTGGAGACTACAGAACAAAGAAGCAGTATTAAAAGCTGCAAGAGAAAAACATAAACTCATAAAGGTAAATCCATCAGAATAACATCAGACCTCTCAGTACAAACGCTAAAATCTAGGAGAGCATGGAATGATGTATTTCAAACCCTTTTTAGGGCTTGATTTACTTTTGTAAATACTGCCAACCAAGATTTTTATATCTATCAAAGTTATTCAAAATTGATGGAGAAATAAAGGCATCCCAAGACAAGCATACACTAAAGCAATACATGACCACCAAGCCAGCTTTGCAGAAGATACTTAAAAGGACTCTACACACAGGAGGAAGAAAGATAGTCTCAATCATGAGAGTACAGGAAAGAATAAATTTCATTAGAGGAACAGATGAACTACAGAGAACTAGGAAAGAATCAGTCATATCTAACTTAAAAAAACCAGCAAACTGATTATAGAGAAGGGAATGAATGAATAGTATATAAACCAACCAGGAAAACACTCAGTACACTTACGAGAACCCCTAAATCTCTCTCAACGATAACTCTAAATATAAGTAGTCTTAACTCTCCAATAAAAAGATGTAGGTTAGATTACAAAACAAGACTCAACAATTTGTTGTCTGCAGGAAACACACCTCACTAGCAAGGATACCTCCAGACTGAAAGTGAAAGGCTGGAAATTGATATACCAAGCAAATGGAAGCCAAGAAAAAGGAGTAGCAGCCATCCTTATACCAGACAAAGTAGATTTCAGGTTAAAATTAGTCTGAAGAGATAAAGAAGGTCACTATGTATTAATAAAGGGAACAGTCAAGGAGATATAACAATTGTAGGTATTTATGCACTGAACATTGGTGCACCCAACTTCATTAAAAAAACACTGTTGGACTTACAAGGTCAGATAGGTCCAGATTCAATAATAGTGGGTAACTTCAGTATCCTACTCTCATCAACAGATAGATCATCCAAACAAAAATTCAACAAAGAAGCTTCACAGTTGAATACCACACTAGATCAAATGGGCTTAATAGACAGAATTTTCCATTCAAAAGCTACAGAATACACCTTCTTGGCATCCCATGGAACTTTCTGTAAAATCATATTTTAGGACATAAACCAAGTCTTAACAAATACAGAAAAATTGAAATAATTTTGTGTATCTTATTGGGTCATAATGGAATAAAACTGGAAATGAACAGTAATAGAAATTACAGAAACTATACAAATACATGGAGATAGAATAGTACAATTTTAAATGATCATTGGGTCCTTGAAGAAATGAGAAAGGAAATAAATAAATTCCTAGAAGCGAATGAAAATGACAACACAGCCTACCAGAACCTTTGGGACACAGTAAAGGCAGATTTAAGAGGGAAATTTATAGGTAGGAATGCCTGTATTAAAAAATCAGAGATCAAACAAATAATGATGGCCCTCAAGCTCTTAGAAAAAAAAGAACAAAGAAAAGCCAAAACTAGTAGATGGAAAGAAATAGTAAAGATCAGAGCAGAAATTAATGAAATGGAGACTAAAAGAACAATAAAAAGAATTAATGAGTTGGTTGAAAAGGTAAATAAGGTCGACATACTCTTAGCTAAACTAAAGAGAGAGAAGACACAAAACACATTTAGAGATAGAAAAGGAAACAGAACAGATGCCAGCAAAATTCAGGAAACACTTTGAAAAATTACATTCCAAAATTTAGATGAAATGGATAAAATCCTAGACACATATGACCTGTGAAAATTAAATCAAAATACAAACAAGTTAAACAGACTTATGACAAGCAGCAAGATCAAAGCAGTCATAAAGAATATCCCAACAAAGAAAAGCCCAGGGTTGGATGGATTCACTGTCAAATTCTACAAGACCTTTAAAGAAGAGTTAGCACCAGTGCTCCTCAGTCTTTTCCGTAAAATAGAAAACTTTAAAACAGAGCTGGGTGCAGTGGCGCATGCCTGTAATCCCAGCAGTTGGGGAGGCAGAGGCAGGAGGATCGCAGTTTTGAGACAGTCTGCGTATTCTAGCAAGACCTTGTCACAAAAAAAAAGTAAAAAAGTGGGCTGAGGGTGCAGCTCAATGGTACAGCACTTGCAAAGCATGCAAACGCGAGGCCTTGGGTTCAACCCCCAGTACCACAAAATAACTAACTAAAAAAAAAAAAAAAAAAAAAAAAAAAAAAAAAAAAAAAAAAAAAAAAAAAAAAAAAAGTAAAGAAAAAAATTGAAGAAGACACCAGAAGGTGGAAAGCTCTCCCATCCTCGTAGATTAGAAGAATTAATATTGTGAAAGTGACTACATTACCAAAAGCAATCTGTAGACTTAATGCAATCCCCATCAAAATTCCAGTGACATTCTTCACAGAAATAGAGAAAACAGTCCTAAAATTCACATGGAAGAACAAAACACCCTGAATTGCTAAAGTGATTCTGAGCAGAAAGAATAATGCAGGGGGAAGGTGGGTGTGGTGGCTTAAGCCTGTAATCCTAGTGACGTGAAGCAGAGGCAGGAGGATCACAGGTTTGAGGTCAGAGGCAGCTTGTGTACCTTAGTGAGACTCTCCCTCAAAATAAAACGTGAAAAATGGGATAGGAATGCAGCTTAGTGGTAGAGTGCTTAGAAAGTGCATGAGGCCATGGGTTTATCCCCTAGTACTGCAAAAAACAATAATAATTCAGGGGTCCTCAGAATTCACGATTTCAAATTATATTGGCACAAAAACAGACATACAGACCAATTGAACTGAATAGAGGATCCAGAAATAAACCCATACAGCAACATTGTTGTTGTTGTTATTGTTGTTAGGTGCTATCGAGTCAGTATCCGACTCATAGCGACCCTGCATACAACAGGCAACCCTGCATACAACAGGCGAAACACTATTGTCAGTGCTTCTCTGCTGCTCATAGGGTTTTCAATGGCAGATTGATTTTTGGGAGTGGGTTGCCAGTCCGTCTCCCAAGCCTACAGTACCTGGTGTTCCCAGGTGGTCTCCCATCCAAGTACTAACCAGGCCCAGCACTGCTTAGCTTCCGAGATCTGGCAGGAACGGATGCCACAGGGCTACAACTGCAGGCTCCATATAGCTACAGTCACCTGATATTCGACAAAAGTGCCAAGAAAAGTGGAGAAAAGATAGCCATTTCAACAAATGGAGCTGAGAGAGCTGGAAAACCTCATGTAGAAGACTGAAACTAGATTCTTCTCTTTCACCTTGTACAAAAATCAATTCAAAACCGATCAGAGACCTTAATGTAAGACCTGAAACTTTGAAACTGCTAGAGGAAAACAGAAAATTCTTCAAGACATAAGCATAGGCCAGGACTTTTTGAATAGCATCCCAATAGCGCAGGAAACAATAGCAAAAATTGACAGATGGGATTACAAGAAATTAAAGTTTTTGCACAGCAAAGGACACAACTGTCAGAGTGATGAAATAGTCTACAGAATGGAAGAAAATCTTTGCCAGCTATACATCAGAAGGAGATTAATATCTAGAATATATAAAGAACCCAAAAAACCAAACACCAAAAAAGCAAAGTATCCAATCAGAAAATAGGCAAGTGAACTGAACAGAGGGTTCTCAAAAGTAATGTAAATGGCCAACAATCATAAAAACAATGTCTGACATTCTTAACCATCTAGGAAAATGAAAATTAAAACTACATTGAGATACCACTTCACCCCAGTCACAGTGGCTGTCATCAACAAAATAAAGAACAGCTATTGCTGACAAAGATGTGAGGAGAAAGGAACTCTATTACACTATTGGTGGGAATGCAGGTTGGTGCAGCCACTATGGAAATCACTATGGAGGGTCCTCAAAAACTAAAAATAGAACTATTATATGACCCATCAGTACCATGCCTGGGTTTATACCCAAAAGAATATAGGTAGGCATAGCATTGTGATACCTGCTTATCTATGTTTATAGCAGTGCTATTCATAATAACCAAGATATGGACTCAACCTAGGTGTCCATCCACTGATAATTGGATAAGGAAATTGTGGCATATGTACACCATGGAGGTTTATTCAGCCAAAAACAAGGACAAAATTATGACATTTGCTGAAAAATGGGGAGAACTAGAGATTATCATTTTACATGAAATAAAGGAGACTCAGACAAACATCGCATGTTTTCTCTCATATGGGGATGTTAGACTTAAATATCTATTCAATATTAAAATATATAGGTCATGAAAATAGAAGGGGCCAATGTAGGGAAAGATAATGGACTAAAGGGAAGGGGGAAAGGGCAAGGAGAGAGGGTAATTGGGAGAAAGGAAAGGAAATACCACATATTTTGCTCTTAAGACAGACTCAGACACATACACCAACAAGACATGCAAGTAGAAGGTGGACCATTGGTGTGGAGAGTGTGGATGGGGGAGGGAGAATGATGAGAAGGCAGTGAAGGAGGTGAACATGAGCAGTGTACATTGATATACATGTATGGAGATATAATGAGACCCATTAAATTGTACATGAAAAAATTACTAATAAAATAATATTACTGGGGGAACAAAAACCAAAACCAAAAGCCAAATCCTATTAAGAGGAGTATACCTCCAATCCAGGCTTTGAAAATCTATAGAATAAAATCGTAGGACATGCACAAGATCACAGTAAGAAAAAAAAAATCACAAATTAGCCAAGCATGGTAGTGCACACTGTAATGTTAGCATTTTAGGGACTGAGAGAGGAGGATCATGACTTTGAGGCCATCCTGGTCTACAAATGAAAAAATGAATAAACAAAACTTAAATTGTTGAGAATTTTTCAGAATTAATAAAGTCATCACATTTTAGAAATCTAATAAGTCCCAAGTGTTAGCAACCACAGTGTGACTGCAGAAAGCTAAAGACAAATCTTAAAAGCAGCAAGAGAGATACAACAGATTGCTTTAGAAGTCTTTTTCTTTAGTCTGACAACTGATTTTCCAGCTGTAACAACAGGAGCCAGAGGACATTGGAATTCTGTCTTCAGACTACTGTGAGAAAATAGCTGTCAACCTTGAAATGACATACTCCGTAAAACTGTCGTTCAGGAATGACAGCAAAATATATCTTCAGACAAAAATCTTAGAACGGTTATTACCAACATGATATTCTAAAGCACATAATTCAGATAAAAATCATCCCAAATGGAAAGCTTAAGATGCTTTATAGTGGCCACAAAGTATTTCCATCAAGTAGATACTACAGTTCACATTGTACTATTATTGAATACTTACGTTATTTCAAATTTTTCATTAACTGAAGCTACTCTGGACATATATGAACATGTTTATGCATGTAGTATTTTATGTTGATTTAACTCTAGAAGTCCATATTACAGAGTCAAAAAAGGAACAAGTATTTTCATCTCTTGGTACATGTTGTAAAATTGTTTTCTTTAAACCATTTATATTTCATTTAACAAACTGTGCTACCTCTATTTACATCTGAGTGTTAGGGCCGGTTTGAAATGATAAAGATTGAGATTTCTTACCAGACTTTGCCTGCAGCTATAGCCCTGTGGCATCCGATCCCGTCAGATCTTGGAAGCTAAGCAGGGTCAGGCCTGGTTAGTACCTGGATGGGAGACCACCTGAGAACACCAGAAGCTGTAGGCTTGGGAGAAGGACCTGGCAACCCCCTCCCAAAAATCAATCTGCCATTGAAAACCCTATGCACAGCAGAGAAGCACTGACAATAGTGTTTCCCCTGTTGTACAGAGGGTTGCTGTGAGTCGGATACCAACTCGATGACACCTAACAACAACAACCAGACTTTGATTTAGTTATAGCTTAGATAAATATATCTCATTACACTTCTAGCTTTGGTATCAGAAATGCTTTCAGTGCCAGGCGTTGTGGTGGTACATGCTTGTGATCCCACTACTCAGGAAACAGGAGGAGGAGTATCACAAATTTGAGGCCAGCCTGGGCTACCTAGGGAGACTCTGTCTCAAAAAAGCAAAATGGAAAAATGTTTTCTGACCAAAGCAGAAGTGCTAATTGAAATGCATTTTTTCTAACAGAAGGCATTTTTAACTTTCTAGATTGTAGTACTTAGTTTATCTTTCTTTGAGTTTATTAACAAATGTATTGGGGGGGCATTTAAAGAAATGGCAAAAAGATTTGTCTTATTAAGAAAGAAGACTACTATTTATGGGCTGAGATTTAGCTCAGTTGGTAGAGCGCCACTCTGTAGTCTCTAAGGTCCCAGGTTTGATTCCCAGAACCACAAAAATGGGACAAGGATGTGGCAATCCACTCCCGAGGCAACCTTGAAACAATCAGCCATTGAAACCCCTATGAGGGTCTCTGAGTTGGACACAACTGCACCAACCGCCCAACAACATTATTTTCTGCCTGCGGCTGTACCACTGTTGTGTCCGATCCCAACAAATCTCAGAAGCTAAGCAGGGTTGGACCTGATTGGTACTTGGATGGGAGACCGCTTGGGAACACCAGGTGCTGTAGGATTGGAAGAAGAACCCGGCAACCCACTCCCAAAATATAATTATCCATTGAAAACCCTATGAATAGCAGGAAGCACTGGCAATAGTGTTTCATCTGTTGTACATAGGGTCACTGTGAGTCAGATACCGACTCAACGGCACCTAACAACAGACAACATTATATTCTAGCTTTGTATATTTCACACCAACCAACTAAACAAATGTGTTTAAATAAAAGGTTAATTTATTCTAAAAGGGGAAGGACTAGTGATTTACTTGGAAATTCTGTATTTTAATATGAACTGATTGTAGGAAGATGTCTTTTTTAACATATTTTTTTCTTTTCCTTTTGTTGTTTCAGGTGCAAGTGAAAGTGTAGGAAAACATATGCTAGAAGCCTGCAACAATAATCTGGAGATGGCAGTCACTATGTTTTTGGATGGTGGAGGAATTGCTGAAGAGCCCAGTACCAGTTCAGCAAGTGTTTCTACTGTCAGACCACACACAGAGTATGAATTTATAATATTTTGTTAGGAGATACCCCTTGCCTAAATTAAGTATGGTACTTGCATTTTTATCAGTTAGGTCAGTTTCCTGGTTTTGAAAAAATGAAAGGTTAAAGGCCTCTGAAAAAGTATCAGGTGGGAATTTTTGTATTTGTCTACCTTAAATTCTCTAGCACTGTCATGTGTATTGTTTAATCCTCTCCTATATTCGGTCCTCAGAAGAACTATGTAGAGTGGTTCCATGTGAAGTCTACGAAGTAGGCTGGCATGTAGCAGGGTAGGAGGGTGAAGCTGCTTGGCTAGGATTGGCTTGTGGTCCAGAGATGGGGTTGTGCCGTACAGCAGCCAAAAACAATAACAAAAAGAACCTACAGATTGGCATTATTATCTACATTTTACCTATGAGGAAGCAGGGGCATGGCTATTTTCCCAAGCTACATAGCAGTTATGAAGCAGATTTGGAAGTCTAGTCTAGTCTATTTCTCAACTGTAGGTTTTCCTGCATTGTTCCAGGCAAGTAAGTTGAAAATTTTTTGAAAAATAGGGCTAGGGATATGGCTTAGTGATAGAGTACTTGCCTAGCATTTCCGGGGGAAGAGAAAAAAAAAAAAAGGAAAGAAAATTCTGTGCTTGGGGTATAGTTCAGTGGCTTAGTGGTAGAGTGTGTGTTTATCATGTATGGGGCCCTGGGTTTGATTTCTATCACTAAAGAAAATTTAATTTTTACAAAAGAAAAAACTTTAGTCCTTTCTACTTCAAATAGTTACATCTTGTTAAACATTACTAGCATCCTCACTGTATGGGAAATGATAATAGATGAAGATAATTAATTGTCTGTGCTGCATGCTCAGCCCATTTTTTACTTTTTATTTTAAGACAGGGTCTTGCTAAGTTACGCAGGCTACCTCTAGTCTTGAACTTAGGGTCCTTCTGCCTCTGTCTCCTGAGTCGCTGGAATTCCAGGAGTGCACCACCACACCTGGCTGACATTCCATATTTTAGCCTTTTATATTTGATACTGGTGAGACTTTGCTGTAAATACCTGTTGGGCAAAATCCCAACAGTCTTTGGAAAATATTAAATGTGAATCTTGGAAAGGTACAATGGAAAGCCACTGGAGTATTTTTGTTGTGGTAGTGGTTGTGGTTGTGGTTTTGGTTTGTTTGTTTGTTTGTTTGTTTGTTTGTTTGTTTTTGAGACAGAGTCTAGCCCAGGCTGGCCTCGAACTTGGAATCCTCCTGCCTCAGCCTCCTGAGTGGTGGCATTATAGGTATATGCCATTAAGCCTGACTGAAAGGCATTAAACAAAAATTTTTTAAAGTCTTAAGTGAGACTTTAATATTTATAGCTTTTTACAATTCAAATTGCTTATAACATGAGATACTAAATAAGAGGAATCCCTCATCCACCCCCGGTGCTGGGGTGTGAACCCAAGGCCTTGCACATGCTAGGCATGCTGCACCACTGAGCCATACCCTGAGGACCTTTTAAAATATTTTATTACTATTTGAGACAGAGTCTTGTTAAATTGCACAGGGTGCCTCAGTTCTCAAACTTTTGATCCTCCTGCCTCAGTCTCCCGAGTACCTTGGATTACAGGCATGATGCACAGCACAAGGAATCTATTTAATATTAAAATAGAAACAAAGGGCCAGGATTTTATTTTTACTAAATTAGAGATAAATTTAAAAGCCAGGTCACATACAGGCATAATTGTCTTTTTTGTCAAACTAGGTCCATTTTGATACATTATTTCCATGTGAATTGTAAACTTTAAGTATCACTGTTAATACCTTACAAAGTTTTTTTTTTGCAGTACTGGTAAATTTAACCCAGGTTCTCATGCGTGCGAGGCAAGTACACCACTGAGCTGCACTGTACCCTCCTTTTCATTTTGAGACAGGGTCTTGTGAAGTTGCACAAGGTGCCTCTGGCCTCAAAGTGGAGATACATCTGTCTCAGTCTCCCAAATTGCTGGGATTACAGGCATGTGTCTTGGCACCTGGCCAAAGTTTTTGCTTATTAGTTTTGCCCGTGTATTTCAAGTGTGATCCCATTCTCCTTCAACATGGATCAAATTTTTAATGAAAATCAATATGAAGACATGATTCAGCTTATAGAAACTTGAATAGTAGGTATTTACTATTGATTTGAGGGAGCATAAAATTATTCTTATATGAAGCCCCATGTCATGGACTGATATGAGCTGTAGGCCAGCCGGCAAAGCTTCATCTGTATTTACACAATAAATGTAATGTACCTGAATTATCCTGAAACCAGAGAGGTTGGAGGCTGCTGGTATAAAAAACATGTTTTTTAAATTGTGCTAGAACTAGAATTTTGTTTTTGTTTTTAAGACTATGGTGCATTACTTACTTATTTATTTATTTATTTTTAAGGTACTAGGGATTGAACCCAGAGCCTCATGTATGCTGGGCAATTTCTCTGCACCAAGTTAAAGCTCAACCCTATATAATTTTTTATTTTTACCTATTGTTTTGAGACAAGGTCTTACTATGTTGCCTTGGCTGGTGTCAAACTCCGATGTTTAATTGATTCTCTTGCCTCATCTTTCCAAGTAGTTGGGACTGTAGGCATGCCCCACTGTGCCTGGCAAAAATAGGTTTTTTGTTGTATGCTTATTAGTAATTTTTAATGTACAACAGTGAATCTTATATGACATTCCTATACATGCATTTCATTGTACATTACTCATGTTGACTTCCCCCTTAAAAATAGTTTTAATAAATTAATGTCTTTTCCTATATTATTATTTGGCTTAGATTGTGTGTATTGCTAACTGATTAACATTTAATAGTTGCTCCTGATTCCTTAACTATAATTTTCTCTCTTTATAATTCACCTTTTTCCGTTCAGTCCTCCTATTCTTGGTAGCTGCTATCATCAAATATATCCTCAAATATATAGTAGTCAAGACTTACATCTTAAGGACTATTAATTACTTAGTTTATCCCTCTAGTTATCCCTCTCGTTGAAGTATTTCATTGGATGAAAGTTTAATGTGCCCGCCTGTAGAATGAGGCATACCAATAATGGAAAAATGTATATAGGTAAAAGATGTTTTTTAAAATCTTAGTTTTCTTAAGACAATTAACAGGCCTATTTTTTCCTGGTGTGGGTGTTTTTTTTTTTTTTTTTTTTTTTTTTTTGTGGTACTGGAGGTTGAAGCCAGGATGTCACACATACATTACAAGTGCTCTACCACTTGGTTGCTC